>JARHVA010000399.1:5062500-5080000 GCA_037957365.1 Torreya grandis
ATTGGATTTATTGGCAATTGTGTTTTTATAAAATAATTTTGGGTTTTGTTTAAGTGTCATCTAAAAATATATTTTAAAAGTTTAATAAAAGGTTATATAATGATTTTCTATAAATCCTTAAAAATGTATCTACATATTTTTTAAGAAATGTGGTTTAAAAAAATATATATTAAGTGACATCATAACATTGTTTGTTTTATGTTTGCCAAAATTTAATCAAATATCAAAACAAAATCCAAATCATATTTTGGCTCTTTGAAATAATTTTTTTAATTCTATTAATAATATTATTTTAAGCCTCTCATGTGGTACACTTATCTAACATAGTTTTTTTTAAAATAAAATGTGCATGTTTAATTATCTTACATGAAATCCTTATTTTTAAAAAACAAATAATTATTATTTTCAAAAGTCTTTCATGCCATGAGGTTTGAATTTTATTTAATGATTCGTAATTCACTTTTTAAAAAAAATCATAATAATCTTTGGTATTTTTTAATACTTTGGTTAAAGTGTATTTTTAAAAATTATTTCAAACAATTGATAATGATTTGGAGTTTTGGTTTGGATATATAATTCTAAGTTAATTGATTTAATCATTTTTTTAAGATGAATATTTTCAAATATTATATTAAATAATAAATATTTATTGTCATTATTTTTTTTCAATGTTGGTGACATTTATCTCGTTTCCATTAATTGGTCATAAATTGGCCATTTTTTAATTTTAAAGTAAACTATTGAAAATGATGACATAGTTGCTCTTAAATAACAAATTGTAACTCAATATGATACTATTACTTCTTCGCATCATTCCATTAGTGCATCTAAAATTTTTTTTTTTTAAAATGTATAATGTGAAATATTCTATACATTCTAAATAAAAAACTTGCATATTTTGCACATGATAATGGATGTAATTCTACTCATAAACACACTCAAACCCATCTGAACACTCCTTATATAAACCCTTGCTTAAAAATTATGAACACTATGGGATATTCAAGGGGAAGAATTGATAAGTGTACAACCGATATACTTGAACCTATTTTTCCTAAACTTAATACAAATTGTAAAGGTCTTGGTTTTATTGATTCACCTACTTCTAATGTGAATTCAGAATCTTATCGTCCTTTGCATCAAAGGACTTATAATGCAACTAATTTTGATTATACTGATTCCAATAATCATGATTTGATTAAAACTGTTAAAATTTGTGTATATTATAGAAAGCATAGACATCATATATATAAATTTTGGAAATTACACCCATACAAATCTTATACTAAATCCATGCACAACACTTTATATTGTTGGAAAATGACTAAATATTTTATCTATAAAGGTAATACTATTTGGATTCCTAAACATAATGGATATTCTAGAGATTTTTATATATCTTCTTATGATCATTCTTCCAATGCTTCATGAAAAATATATTTTACAAGTGACACATAATCTTTGCCTCTATTTTGTTTTAAATTTGATCTCTTTTATGCATTCCTTACTTTTATTGTAAAGGAAATATACTTTTAAATATAAAAAATTCATGTAAATTTACACACTTTATGATGGAAGTTTTTTTACTCCATTTGTCCTTTTTGTACATTTATTTTTATTACAATATGTATATAGGTTATATTTTTGGTATATTGATTACTTAAGTTGAAATATTGGTGTTAGCTTCATTTTTTTATATTTTTATTAATTTTTACTCTTCTCAATGGTATTTTTTGCCTTTTAGATTGACCGCATTATCTGAAGAGTATTCTTAGAGTTTATTGGTAATCACACTTTCTTCTTTACAACTTTTGGTGGCACTTTCTCTTCTTTCTTCTCTAAACTTTTTTAATTCCTCATGAAATAAGTTTCTATTAAGGAGGTGATTAAAGTAATTTTAAGTCTTTTATTATTTTTAAAGGTTATCTCAACTTTTATAACCCCAACTTAAATTTAAGGGGGAGTGGTTAAAAATTAAACTTAATATAGATCATTTATATAGTTTGTAAGTTTACCATATGCCTTATATGTGTGTTTATTTATTGTATTTGTAAATTCACTTTCTTATATTATTTTGAGGTGTCACTCACCTATTTAGTCTACTTGTTGGATTTATATTTAATTGGATGTAACTCCTCTGCACACACATGTCACACACATCCTACCCAGTTATAAGAGGATTAGGGACATACGATACACATGTTAGATCTTGCACTTGTAAGTTTATTTATTTCTCTTTATAATATCTTTCCTCTCCACTTCATCTACAGTAGCTACTATACTCTCACAAATCTCTTGTTGTTATAGTCTTGCTCTAGCATCTTTGTGATTCACTTTGGTCTAAAGACATCCTCTTTCTTTCTATAGATTATTTTAATTTTTTTATACATTAAGTTTATTGTTTTCACACCTCTAATAGATTATAGGTTTTTAATCTATATGACATTTTTCTCACTTATCACATTTACCTCAACTTTAGGGTTTGTGTTTATTTTAAGGTAACATTATTCTTTATGTTTTATTATTTATTCAATGTTTAATTTAGTTCTTAGAAAATATTATAATATGCTTGAATATGGATTGGAATCCACTATGTTAATAGAATTATAGATATCTTCAACAATAACTTTAATAAAATTTACCTCTAAAAATACTTATAGATTAAAATAAAGATTAGATCACATTTTAGCTTTAAATGAAAAAAATATATCTATAATAATTAAAAATCTATTTCAAGGGAACATTATTCCTTAATTTTTATTATTTATTATTTTCGATATAAAATGATCTAGATAAGTTTTTAAGGTTGGTTATTTAGTTATATTTTGGTATATACCTTGTAAAGATTCTAAATTTCACTATCACTTAACTCATTATGGCTAGTTCCACATAAAATAATTATTATATTGGAAAGGAATTATTTGCATTTAGATGATTTATATGGAATTTTTTTCCATTATACTATTAGTGGCCATCATTTGAATAAATTTTATGAATAGTATTATATTCCCTTTTATTTTTGGTTTTAATTATTTCTTTCTTTTGTTTTTATTTGTGTGATTCTTTCCCACTATATTTGTTAATTAATTTACACAAAAGGATATAAAATTGTTTATTTTAAAAGAAACATTGGAAAATATTCAAAGGATGGTATTGTAAGTATCTTGTATTCAATCAATAATTTTAAGTTTTTTTTATATCAAGATTAAATTTATTAATAATTCATAATGGATATGGGTTTGTTTTAAGTTATACTATATTATCATATTTTTTTATAATATGCTTATAGAGCATATCATATCCATACAAAAATTCTCTATTATTAATTTTCACTTATTCATTCCATAATATCCAAAAGATTTATATTTGGTTAGATTAGAATAAAACCACCTTCAATAGTTAGTGTGGGTACCACCACTAGACACAACTAGAGGTCTGGGTCTCTACTTGGCAGTTAAAAGTAAAATTAAAAACAACTTACTAGGAAAGGAGAGGTAGAACGAAACATAGACCCAAAAATGAAAGAGTCACAAAAGATCGTAGGGTTCTAAAGAGTATCCCAATAGGACTGAAGCAACAATCCCAAAATACAATGGGAGCCAACCTAGATAGAAAGAGTAGAGGCCTAAGAATTAGAATCACCTAATTTTGAATGGATCAAACAAGCCATTATCACATTTTATTAGTACACCAATGAACCAATTTTGGTTGAACTAAAATATTTCATGGACTAAAGGAGGCCTAGGTCTCAAATTACCATTAGGGTCCCCAAGGGATTGATGAATCAATTTTTACTAGATCAAGAATCATCTTGAATAGATAAGGATGTCCATATCTCCATAAAACCTTCAAATTCCCCAAAGACCTAACCCCCAACATATTTATCATTTAGAAACCACAATAACCTTGAACATGACCCTACCCATATTAATATGTTTTAAAAATCATCTTGTACTAAAGAATCATGAGGCCCAGGTCTCTAAAATGACCATAGTGATAAAAGAAATATACATTTACTAGATCAAGAACCATTTTGGATACAAAAGGAGATCTAATTTTCCTAAAAACCTTTAAGGTCTCCATGAGAACTAAACTTTGACCAAAACCAAAGAATAAATCACATGCCAATTTTAAATAGACTAGTGTCCTTTTTAGGAGTTAAACATAGGGAGAGAAACCCTATTGGGTCCCCAACAAGACTTGAGAATAAAAAACATCATTTAGTTTTAGATGGTATAACAACTGTCCTAGACTAAATGGACACAAGATCTAATTCTATAAAATATCCAATAAGCCTTCAAAGTCCTTAGAGGATCCAAACCCTGACTAAAGGAAGTAGGAGAAAGCACTTATCAGTTTTAGATGAATCAAAAACCATTATGTACTACCATAGCATGAGGCCTATATCTCTAAAATTCTAGACCCAACATTCTATAATTTTAACTAGAGCCAATTTTAGATAGGCCAAAAACTAGCATGGGTTAATGAAGCAAGAGACCTAGGGATCAAACTTTAGTTCCATTTTATGGAAATCATAGAATCATAAAAATAGTAATTGGTCCATTGACCATCCTAATCTAATTAAGAGGGAGTCCCAAGTCTCCTAAAAACACTTATGAGGACTAAAACTTAATCCAACGAACTTAACCAAACCATCAAGTCTAGATAACAGCACCAAATCCATGAAGCATAAACAAGAATACTTATTGTAATGGTTATTACTATCTATTCAACTTATTGCCAAGTATTTATTTTACTTCCTTAGAGCTTTAGTTAATTGACTAATTATGGCCCTTAGAATTAGATCAATAGCCTTCAAAAGAGGCTCAAAACATAACATGTTGAAATGAAGGGGAGACCCCCCATTCATACCCAACAAGTCCATGTTTTTTATAGTCAATAACATAATGGAGGATGCCATCCAAGTAACAAAAAAAACATCGACTTGATCAACCCTCATGGATATAAGGAAAAACCTATCATCTTTGGCATTTCAGTCTATAAGAAGGACCCTTACTGTCTACCTTAAAATCACACCATCTTGTATGGTCTTCAAAATAATTAATACATCTATACACCATCAAAACCTACTATACCATATATTTTTTTCTTCACAGAACACATAGATAAAAGCTTTGCATAAAATAATCGCAAAAATCAAGCCCTCTATTTCAAGCATTCATTTCCTATAGGGACCATTTGATGGATCAGTACTAAATATCATTATGTACCTAATCTAAAGCATGGATTGACCATTATTCCAATGTTTTGTGCATACCCAAGTGGCCAAACTAGAGTTGACAGAGGATGGTATAACCAAGGTGACTTCTTTCATTGTTAAAATGTTAACTAAAAATTGTATCTATTTCTCATAGACCAAGTCAAAAAATTATGCATGATACTTAGACCAAAATCTTGTTTTAGAAGAACCATTTCCATCTCTCAAACCCTTGAAAAAATTCAGTCTATATAACTAGGAGGAAAAGTAATCAGGTCATTTATCATTCTCTCTAGATCTCTCTAGATCACCATCCTCATTTCTTTCACAATCATCACTAGGGGGTTCCCTCCAATGGATCATTTTGAATATTTGTTATGTGGAAATAATTAATTGTTTTTTATGACCTAGTAAACAAATTTGACTTGGATTTCATTTCTAAAAAAATCTTAAATTTTAAACTTTTCCAACCTAACTTCATGTATTAATTTGGCTAGCAAGGTCAACAATTTCATCATAGAATTTTATACCCATGTATATATAAACATTGAACTCTATTGTTTCTTATAATTCAACACCATTATTTAGAGTGAAACAACTTACATGTCCCACTTTCACTTGTTATAATATAAATGATCTTTTATTGTTTTATGTACTTGAACATTTGATTGATATAAATTATAATTAAATAATTGGTACATTCACATAAATATATAATTCAGTAGTCATATGCTTTTGATCTATTATGATTGAGAATATTTTCTAGCATTTTGGATATAATTCAACATTCAAAGTAAAAATAAGAGCTTGGAAAATAGTTTTTGAATATGTTTAATTTTTTATAATTTGAAATAGATATTTCACACACTATTGGAGTTTTTAATTAAAAAATACCCCTCAAAATTAAACCCCTAAAAAATGGAGTTTGATATAATAAATAATGTGATTGATTTAAAATATGACATCATACTCTAGGATGTCATAATTTTTAAAATAAAATATAATTTTATTTGTCTAATATAAAAAACTTACTAATTCTTGTAAAATAATTTATTTTGGTTATTATATATTTATATATTTTATCCAATCTCTTATTTTATTCTCAAGATTTTTTTCTTTTTCAAAATCAATAAAAATAGAAGTAATATTTTATTTTGCATTTGTACTTTTTTTTTCACATAGAAACTTATATTGTGTAAATTTTAGAAACCTAAGATTCATTTTGAATTATAAGGGATAAAAATATTAAAGACCATGCCAAAAAATTAGAAATTATATTGAACAAGTCTTTTTATGAATAATTATATAAATATGTGGCTCCACTTAATCCACGTAGCTAATTGATTTCATTTTATTTATGTTTAAATAATTTCTAATATATATAGTTTCCTTCAATACACATTTTACATCTAAATTTTCCCAAATGATAATTTCACTTTACATAGTGTGGATAATGATAGTGATAAAATGGTGATTATACATTAATGAAATTTAAATAGAAGTCTAAATAGGTGACATGAATATCTAAACCTAGGTACAACATGTAAATGTACACATTGGTGTAGAATTATATGGAAGATTTGATCTCATTTTTATTGATATAATTTTTTTTGAAATAAAATGTTATTTCACATGGTAGAATACTTGAATAAAAGTTTTTAACTAATATTTGTATTGTCTTAGACATCATGAGGAAAAAAAATGAGGTAAAAGATTTTAGTTATTTCCAATGACATTAATCCATGCCATAGAAAAATATGTAAATAATGCATAGTGGTAAAGGCATTATTCCATGGTAGTATACATTAAACCATTTAGTATTTAAACCTTAAAATGTTGTGCATATCCTTTAAACATGGTATATATTCATAATTAATATACATGCATGTATGAAAAATTACAGCCAAGACAATATAAAATCAAAGTTATATCAAACTCATAATATATTCAACATAGATACCTTAGATTTAGTGATAAGGCGAGAGATATACCTCCCCTTATCCTCGATACCACCTTTGTTGTATCGATCTGATTGGATTAAAGATTATTATAATTTCTCAATTGGAAGTTTGTAATCATTTTGGCTACATGTCCCCATACATTGATTATAATTACTTGATTATGTTGATAGCTAAGTTATCACAATGACTTAATATAGTTAGTCTCCTTGACATGTTAGAAATGAGGAGGAGGTGTTTTATCTATATATTTTTTATCAGGAAATGGATAGTTGGATTTGATTTGGAATGGAGGGATATATTTGAGTCAACTTCCTCATTAAATGAGGAAGGTCAATTATAAAATGAGGGGGTTTGAGAATGCAAGGATTTGACTTTATAAAGAAGCATTAATTTGATTTTATCTTATACTTTTAGGATTTTATCAATTGTCTTGGATTTTTGGGATTTTAGGTAAGATTTATTGATTTGATGATTTTGATTTTCTTTATTTTTATATTTTGAATTTTAGATTATGCATGGATTTTATTATTAATACTAAACAATTATGTAATTTGATTATTTATATGATTAATCTAATGTTTAATTTTGATAGTTTTGGGTAAGGTAATGATAGGAAGAGGATTATTTGATATATCGATTGGGGCTGATCAAATTGTTAGATTAGATTGGCTATGGATTTGTTGACAACTACATTATGGTTATGGAGTGACCAAATTAAGGTTTAGAAAAAATGATAGGATTAGGGATGTAAGGATGAGTAAATTAGGTTTTATATTAGAATTAAGGTTATTGAAGTCATAATATGATAAAATTAGGGTTTAGTAATATTCCTGAAGAAATTAACACAAGGGATGAAAATAAATAACAACAACACTCAGGACATGGAATTATGAAGTCTACATTTTTCCTTCTCTTTGAAAGTGAATTATGACTAGAATAAGTGGTAGCATTTCAAAAAATGTAGAGAGATAAAAATGGGTGTAATAAGATGTAAGTGGTGCATCATGAATATTTAATGATGATGTGATTCTACTTTGAAATGGGATGTATGGATAAATACATGGATTAGCTCTCAAAATGAGAAGGATGAAAATGGAATAATAATGGCAAGAAATAGAGAAATGGGGGACAAAATATTAAAAAATCAATTTCAATTGAGGAAAATTGGCTTATAATGGAGGAATTAGGTCTAATTAGGGATAAATTTTAAAAATTGAGGGAAAATTAAGGGATGGGGTAAATAAATATAAAATAGAGGGGAATCAGGGATAATCTTCATTTTTAATCTAGCCTTGTTAAGATTTGGTGCTCTGGGTTCAAGATGAAACCCTTCTTTGTATTCCTTTCCATTAGCACCTGAGTGAGTAGATATAGAGGATCGATTACTAGATTGGAGTGAGTCATTGGTAGGTCCAATTTTATATTTTTATTTTAGGTTTAGTGGTCATGAATGTGGTTGAAAGCTCATGTGAAATTAAGGTGATATAAGGAAAACATTTCTCATAACATTTATGTACATTCAAATGACATTTGCATCTTAGTCTTTAGCATTTATGTGTGATTTTATGTGCCTTAGAATTTTTACTTGATTGGTTTCATCCATGTCATGTTTATGTATTTTAAAAAGGAGGTTGTATCATCTTAATAACTTGATCATTTACATAGACATAATGATGTTAGCACTAATATCATGGATTTATTTAGAAAATAACGATTGAATTAAAATAGTGGATTTTGTGGTGAAATTGACTCAAGTTAACTGAGTTTACTTTTCATTTGATGATTTAAAGAGTGTCTTATGATGATTATAAGAAAGGAGCATTGATCATCTCTATTATAACTAGTTAGGAAGATAGATGTAGATGAGTTAGTGATAATTAAGTTTTTTGAACAACTACATGGCATAGGTGCCCAAGATCACAATGGATAGGGCTATATTTATACATCTTGAAGAGTGTTGCCACTGTAAGATGAACTCTTTTGACCTAACACTTGGTAAGTTGACAATGATAATATAGGACTTTGGAGGTTCTTGTAGATCCCCATATAATGAAAAATTATATACTATAGAGATGTGTCATTATTGGAAGTGATGTTGAGGGAGGTAGTTAGTAATGATATCTCATTACAAGGACTAGTTATTGATCTAAATGCATGCTTAGTAGAGGGGATGATAAACTGATTTACCCTAGTTTTTATGGCCATTTCTAGTAGCATATTATTTCCTAAAATGACTAACAAGTACTTATATATTGATCTAGTTGATATGATCACTCCTAATTTAGAGGATGTTGTATTTCTTGAATGGGGGCCTTGTTTACTTGCCCAACTCTACATGGACTACAACTTAATTGTATACATGAATGAGGAGACCATTAATGATAAAAATTTACTATAGGTCTAAGACATGGATCATATCATCATGAAGCATTTGGTGTGGACACAACAATAAAGGGATAAAGATGAATTGATGCCATATAATTGGGTAATGCTTGTTAGTGGTCATCTTCAACATTTAGGCTATGAAAGATATTATTAGGTATCACTTGATGAGTTATAGACAATATATTTCACATGATGGGCATACAGGAGGATCTATTTTCATTAGTTGGATGACTTGTAGGTTTTGGGATACATGTAGATTTTATACTATATTATAGGTAAGGGGGAGTAAAATATAGAGTGTGATAGGATAGACATGGTCTTGAAGAAATTTAACCTATAATAATATATCATAGTGTGACCTCATGTATTATCCCAAGTGTCTATGGAGGTAAAATAGTGAGGGCCCTAGGTGGATCACAAGGTAGTAATAGGGGATTGGGTGATGATAACAAGTGTGATTTAGCATCACTAAGAGGACATCATAAATTCTGGTGTGGTGGATGGTTATGACACTTGGAGGGTTTTGTTGAGGTTAGTGAGAATGATATGTTTTTTATTTCACAACATTCCCTAACTTATTATCAATCATGGCACCTTTTATTTAGGGTATGGTCTCGCTTATCATTGAATAGTTGGTTTTCCCTAACATATTATTGTTTTGGGATTAACTTGGATTTCATATAAAAACATGGATATAAAATTGTCTTATTGCATGAACCATGTCCATGTGATAAATTATAATATATTACACTTCTCATAGATATGAATCCATGACATTGTTTTATTTTATTAAAATAGTTAAGTCTAGAATTTTGATTTGGTCTAAGCATAAGAGAAATTTATTTTAATGCTAATTGGTACAAAAAAAGGTTGATTAGGTCTCGGTGGGGATAATGTTTTTATTGCAATGTTAAACATATAAAATAAAATCTAATTTAGTGTAGAAAAGGGAGAAATTATTCTTAATGGTGTTCGGTTATAAAAACACCACCACATCCTTTGGGGACTTAAATACCCTCATCCTATATTGTTAAGGGATTAAACACTAATCATGTCACATTTGAAGATGGGGATAAATCCCCAACTGGGTTGGTGTGGGATTATTGGCCCTAGCCCCATTATCATCATGATATAAAGCTAAACTAGGCCATGGTATGGTCATTACCACCCCCCCCCACCTCCCTACAACCATTTTTTAATGTTTTTAATTAAGTTATGAATTAATTCATTTTGTATTAACATTTTTTTAAATAGTTTTTAATTAATTTATTTTTAAATTAGTTTTTAATTAAAATAATATTATTTTAATATATTGGATTAAAATTCAATTAATGTTTTTATTAATTTTTTAAGTAAAATTTTATTTATTATCAAAAATGTTTGGTTAGCACTAAAAATACACGTGAATTCATTTTTATTCAATACTTTTGACCTAGTGCTCAGTTTTAAGTTCCATGAGTAACATCAAAAAGTATGTTTCTCCATCATTACATTATTGTAGGTATTTTAGGGAGAAAGTACCAATTTTAAATTATTCAATTTAGTGATTTATTTTTTTGACAAAATGTCACATTATTTCATTTTAATCATTCTTAGTTTCTTTTTAAAATATGATATTTTATTATTTGTCTTTTGCATAATTGGACTAAGGAGAGGAGATACCCACTCAAGGAGAACACTCTAACTAGAATATGAAATTTAATCGTATAATTATATAAGGATAAAAGTGCATCAAAGAGGAAAATAGTATTTTGGACATGTACATATCTCATGTGATATTTTCCAATTATCACTTATTATGAGAATTAAATATTACATTTATTTTCTTATTCTTGGAATTCATTTCCTTGGGATGATATTATTTACATTCAATATGGGCCTTTGATCTTGACCCATACATTTAATATTTTTAACTAGCCTTGTGATTGTAAGGCTTATCTTTTTCTAAACCAAGTATCTATATAAGTCTCGCAATATGAATTAAAACGGTTTGAATTTTATTTTGGAAGAAGTTCAAAAAACATGAATATTTTATTTTACTTAGTTTTATTTTATTTTTATCCTCCTCCACACACAAGTTATACTATTATGCTACTATAATTTGTAATTCAACTAATTATGGTGAATTCTTACAAGCATTTTATATGCAATATATACTAAATTGAAATTCTTTCAATATTCAAGCCCATTATATGTACAAGTATATAGTTATTTTTTTCATATCTGAAATCTCCTCAAACTTATACATCATCATCTGATTATGTCTATGTGTATACTAGTCTACTTGAATATTGGTTTCATCATATTTTCATAATCAACTAAATTTGGTTTTTTTGCATCATATAAGAAGCTCATTTTTTCCTTATTTACCATCATATTTTTATTTTTTTTCAAAATTTGTAAGAGTAGGATTAAAGTGTATTGGAAAATTCAATATGTTTCTACAAGTTATATCTTGATTGCATAATATTTCTAGTTTTTGCTTATGAAAAGTTGAATATATATAATGGAATGAATGTATTGGATTAATGATATTTTTTATGTTAAATCCAAACTATATATTTTATGGGTAATTTGTGCATTCTTTTAATCCTTAGTTATGTGTTTGAAACACACATTTATAAATCAAGAAAAGTTTCATTATCTCTCAATTGTTAAATATAAAATATTTTGAAATTTTCCCTTAAAATGGAATATTTTCATATTGTTACCATAGATTTTAATCCATTTCATATTTTTTTCCTACAAATATCTAATTAACTTGCTTGTGTCATTTTAGGTCATTGTGAAAGACAATCCCACATTCATGAGGATGTGAGGACATGTTTATCTTCCATCTATATATGTACCTTTCCTAAAAACATATTTCTAATGAATAATTAATGATGCTAATGTTAATATTACATTCTTTTGATTGTTGAGTGCAAATATTCTTCTAGATCATGTTTGATTTTGATTTTACAATAAGTAATTTATTGGTGTATTTTATCCTATACATACCTAATCCTAAATTATGTCCCACTTCAATATGGTATAAAATCATTTATGGTAGCTATGTGCCATTCTTCCTAGTGTGAAATCATGATTTCCCACTTGCATGTCATCAATATTGCATTTATTGACCTAACATATAAAATATTCACTTTTTACTATATTTATGTCTTCTTGTGGGGTCCTCTATTAATCTTGATTTAGAAAATAAATCAAGATAAGGTCATCTATCACCTGATAATTTTTCAAATAAAACATATAGTGCCATTAGATTAAAATGGTGTAAAATCCCTTAGATCAGATATAAACATAACCTAGTTTTTTGATAGTAAATTTCAACCAATTAAAGTTTTCCAAGGCATTTTCATGGATTTTGTACAAATTTTTACCTTATGGGGTCTTCAAGAGAAAATCTTTTTTTTTGTTTTTCTAGGTTTTTAGAGATACTTAGTGTGTATTTAGTGTATTTTTTAGAACTATGTCAGATTCAGAAATTTTAGACTTGGTAAATATCTCATACATGCATGCATATTCAAGAACTCTTGATTTCCCCTATAGTCTCCATCTCTGACAGGTGCTAGTAGGGTGACTACTTCCATTGCCAAAAGTTTTGATTGTATAATTTTCCACTATAGAGATAGTACACATTCCAAACAACATAATTATTAATTATATAATTAACATTAAACCTTGATGGTGGATGTAGAGACTACATCGATAATCTAAAACCCCAGTGTATCAAAACTATTGGCTGCATTAAGAAACCCTAACTTTGATGTCAAAAGTTTTGAATACTCTAAAAGTCCAAAACTTTGATATGTTGAATTTTTTTACTACTCTAATTATTTAAAAGTCTAACATCATATTATCTAACTCTAAAAATAGTCTTACAGCCTAACATCAAACATTCTGAGTATTATGGTAGATGTAAACTTTGATGATTTCACAGGAGGACTATAGGTGGAAACTCTAACAATGTACACTAAAATTATAGCTCTGATTGAAAACCATGATGATTATAAGCAACCCTCCTATTTTTGTTTGGATTTACTTATGATGCCCTAAATTTGGTGTGATGACCATAAGAACATCAAATTTAAGCTCATCACATTTGATACTATTAATTAGTTTTTTATTCAATCACATTGATATCATAAAACTCCCCAAATGTGATATCATCAATTGGGAAAACTCATCCTAATCCTTAACCCCCTGGTCATATGGGAATTTAGCATTGTGTCAAAAAACCCAAGGGGGTTTAAATTTTCCTCAAAAAGTTGACTCAATTTTCTTACACATACAAAAATTTATGCAAAGTGGAGAATTTCTTTTGCTAGCACGATCCTCAAAAATCCAATATCATCATTGAAAATGGTGTTCCCACTAATTTAAAAAAGGAAAATTAGTATAGATTATTACCTTCACAACATTATTTTTTTTTTCAATATATTACCATTTTGGTCATGATCTCACCATTTTGACCATGTTATCACCACTAATAATTTTATTTGATGGTTGCATTCATATTTTCAATATCTTTGTTTTTTATAAAATGCTAGTTGAAACAGACACATGAGTCAAATGTTATTGCCTTTACAAGGTAGGTAGAAAACAAAACATGGCAAATCTACTATTTTGCAAAGCATTCTTGCCATTTTGGTCATAAATATAGGATTCTAGTCATAATCTCATCATTTTAGTCAGATCTTGAGATTTTTGTCATCATCCCAACATTTTATTTATGACATTAACATTTTCATCATGATCATGAAATCTTTTAGAGTGAATCCATTGCTTTATATATTGAATCTTCTATTTTGTAGATTCAATTTATTATTTTCCAAAAAAATAAAAAATAGAATAAAATATGCTACCATTGATTCACACGATGATACCTCCAATAATGGGAAGCAAATATGCCAATATATAGAGTGTTATCTCTAAAATGAACAAAAATATAAAATAATATTTTTATGGTAAAATAAATGAAACTAACCTAAATAATGAGTTAATTTTGAATTTAGAAGATGATAGAATGTTCACAAGAAGATTATGAGATGTGTTGGTCCCACCAAGTGTTCTAGATGTAGTTCATGGGTAAAAGAGAGGCTAGTTCATTATTAGTTATTCAAAACAAAAATAAATTGGTAAACATGACATCTCAAGCATGGTCCCTTTAATTGGGTAAGGTCTTGGAGAATATAAATAAATAAAAAGACATCAACTAAAAGATATACCATTTCAATAGATTCATTATCCAAGCTAGATTATAAGCATGTTTATGCCTAAATTTTAGAGATAGGAATATTTATAAATGTTTCTTGTTTATTTTGACTACATCTCCCTTTATTTATGATTGATTTGTTCAATCAATGTAAATAAATTTGAAATTTTTTGCTTGATTTCTACATAGCAAGTTTACACTGAAAAGATTATTTGTAATGTCAAATGGGCCATGTATTTATATATTTATTAAATTTATTATGACCATTAAATAAAGATCAATATGTCTAGTAAAAATTTAGTCTATTTTGACCAATATATCTCATTAATATTTAGGGTTTTATATGTCATGACCCTACCAATTGGTACCATTCTATAACCAATTGTTGAGGTTCAATGACATGTTAATTTGGATTGCAGTCAAAATTAGACCCAATCATTTTTATTCTAGTCTAACGATGTGTGTGTGTGTGTGTGTGTGTGTGTGTGTGTGTGTGTGTGTGTGTGTGTGTGTGTGTGTGTGTGTGTGTGTGTGTGTGTGTGTGTGTGTGTGTGTGTGTGTGTGTGTGTGTGTGTGTGTGTGTGTGTGTATGTATGATATATTCATGATAAGATTATTTCATCATGCTCTAAAATCTTACATGCTTATGCCTATGGCACCAGGCATGTGTAATTAAAAATAAATTGTAATTGAATTGTGACCTTTTTTAGCATGTGCTTATTGGGGACTTTTAGTGTTTCATAGTTCTATTGTGTGGGGGTCCTGTTTAGGCTCACGTCCCTCTTATGACACATCTTGGACCATGTAGTGGTCATGGGACATAATGGGGAAGGGTTTTATTTGAATGCCTATGCAAGAAAGAAAGTGAAAAACAAAAGAAACATTGTATTCCTCCTTTGTCTTCTATCAACATGGGAATGTCATATACACTGGTTGGGGAAATAAATTATTTATAAGACAATGAAAATAATTTAATTTAGGTTTTATTGATGGCATTAATGGGACGTATTTTTGGCCATTGACTTCCTTTAGAAGATGGAGTAAGAGGGGGAAATGAATTAAAGATAGAGGAGAATGTGGAGTAGGGTTTCAGGCCTACATAGACCTCCACCTTGTTGGGGGTGATTTGGAGGGATAAATATTAGAATAAAAGAAATACATAATGGAGAGACAAGATGAACAGTGTTAGAAAAGAATGAGAAAAGGCAGAGTTGGACATAGGGGAATGTAATGGTGTTGATGTTGATGGTTTTATACAACCATGGGTGAATGATTAGAATAAAACTTCTCATAAATAATCCATTAAGCATTTGAATTCTCCTCCAATTTTAAATCTTATTTTTCAAATTTTTATGATAATATTTACAAGTTTATAAAAAACCCTATCAGGTATATTCTAAAGAGAGAATATTTTACGATTCCCGCATGAGCCTATACCACAGTCGAGAAAAGTAATGATTTGGACAATAATATTTGTTTGAAATTATTATATTATTATATTATTAATTAATACACCTCATATTATGCCTTTCCTTGTTTCTACTGAGTTGGGTTGGTTTATTATGTTCTAATAATTGTATGAAATTTTATTCTTGTGAAAATTTGGAGGATGATTTAAGTTTTTCTGATTTTAGGGAAATGGACAAAACATTATAGGTCTATGATGAAGTTGAGGGACTTTATCATGGACCTATAACATGGTTATATATATCTTAAAAATAAATTTATTCCCCTTTATGTTATGCTGGTTATTTGGTTTTACTTGTTTTTGGTGATGGAAAAATTACCATGTTCTAATTTTGAATAGAAATTATAGATTATAATTACTTTTTGAAAACCTCATTAAGAAGGGTGAATTGATTTGGTGTTGGTTAAGGATATTTATGATTAAAACTATATTGTTCAATTCATTCTAATCTCCTCATGTAAACCTCATGTTGGGTGAACCATAGCTGATTGGTTTTAGTTATGCACTAGAAGGTTTTCACCTATTGTGATTGTACACATATATTTATATATCAAACTAGTTTATATTTTATAAACCTCTTTTAGTTATTAAACCTATCCATGATTATTTTATTTTGTCATTTGTAAATTATGCCATTTGATTTCTTTTACATAAGAGTACCATGGATCCAATTAGTGGTACTATTTGTGGAAGTTTTTGTGTTTTCCTATTCGTTTGACCCTTCATGATTTTATTTATGCACTGTTGTTGCTAATGTTTTTAGTTGGATGCATTTTACACATTTCCTTATTTGGCATTAGGTTGACTTTTGTTAACCAATCTATTTGAAATCAAGATCTAAAACCATAATTTTATTATGGAAGATGAATTGTGTTCAATTGGTTGTATTTTTCTAAATGTTAGTAATTATTTATCTATGAATAAAAGTTTATAGAAAAGAATAAATTTATATGGTACAATTGGATCAATTTTTTGAAAGAATTTTAATTAATTGATATTCATATACCTAAATTGCTAAGAAAGAGAGAGTAGTTTGATTTTGTTACATTAGGAACTTGCACTGTGAGGTGTTACCATGAGTTGATTAGTTTTTATACGCTTTGAAATGAATTATTTATAGGGATTAATTAGCTACCATATGCATTTATCTTTGTTTATTTTTTCCTTGGATGGTTACACTCATTTTTGGAAAATGAATGGATTGAATTTACTAGACTATTCATGATTAGATGAGAGTCAGAGTACTCTTATAT
>JARHVA010000399.1:5085000-5327500 GCA_037957365.1 Torreya grandis
ATGGATGTCTATTTTTTATATGATGACCATTGATCTCTACCTTTGTCTTGGTTGGGTTAACCCTTCCAAATTTTGGTTGTGCTTGGGCAAGCCTCACTTTTCAACCATTGGCTTATATGGGTAGGTCAATGCGAGATAAGTGGTAAAGGCTTTGCTCTTAGAATAAAGGGAAATAGTTTCTAGTATCTTTTGATGGGTTATATGGTCAACCCATTACTAGATGCTTTGAACATTATAACTATGGGAGGACCAAGGGTTTAAATCTAGCCTAGAGGGATACTCTGGGTTATGTGGAGTGAATCTTCTTAGGTAAATCAGATGAGTTTGTGCTTTCCTTTTGTTGGGGGAATGTTTTGAGCCTTTTGAGGAGCTACAAAACATGAATGGTGGTGATAACCATTGTTAACCTCATAGGTAAGACTATTATTATTTATTATTTAATAAACTAAACATCTGGTTTAGTTGTGAAAAAGAGTTCAATAATAGAATTGGGAAACTAACATGCCACTTGTAAGTTGTATGGTTGTGAGTGGAGTAAGAATGCCTCCATGGGTTTAAGATGCTCCTTGTTGGGAAAGAATATTCCAAGGAAAATTTTCTTTTGAGGAGCCATGATGGTAAACCTTGGTAAAGCTATGTTGATATACTTGAGTCTAAAAATGTGTGTGTGTGTGTGTGGTGTGTGTGTGTGTGTGTGTGTGTTGTTTTGTGTGTGTGTGTGTGTGTGTGTGTGTGGTGTGTGTGTGTGTGTGTGTGTGTGTGTGTGTGTGTGTGTGTGTGTGTGTGTGTGGTGTGTGTGTTGTGTGTGTGTGTGTGTGTGTGTGTGTGTGTGTGTGTGTGTGTGTGTGTGTGTGTGTGTGTGTGAGAAGATATTTCATCATGCTTTGAAATCTTACATGGTTATCTTTATGGCATTGGGCATGTGTAATTAATAAGGAAATTAATATTGAATTATAACCTTTTTTTAGCATGTGCTTATTATCAATGTTTAGTGTTTCATATTTTTATTTTGTAGGGATCTTGGTTAGCCTCGTGGCCCTCTTGTGACACATTTTGAATAATGTAGCGGTCATGGGTCGTATGGGGGAAGGATTTTCTTTAAACAGTTATGAAGGAAATCAAGTGAAAAAATAAAAGAAACATTATATTCCTCCCTTGTCCATTATCAACATGGGACTATCATATACGTTGATTGGTAAAATAAATAGTACAATGTATGAAATAAGCCATGTTCCTCTCTAATGAAAAATTGATTTTTGGGTGAAACTTGAGTTGGCCATGGTTTTGCTATACGATTGGAATTTAGTTCATGGAAAAAAAATTAATTTAGGTTCCATATATGGCATTGATGGGCCATATTTTTATCCATTGACTTCCTTAGGAAGATGCAGTAAGATGCAGAAATGAATAGAAGATAGAGGAAAATGTGGAGTAGGGTTTTAGGACTCCATCGACTACCACCAAGCTGGCAGTGATTTAAATGGATATGGATTAGAATAAAATAATGACATAATGGAGATACAAGATGGATGGTGGTAGAAGAGAATGATAAATGCAAAGCCAGGTGCAGAGGAATGTAATGGCATTGATACTGCTGGTCTGGCACAACCATGGGTGAATGACTAGAATAAAACCCTATATAAATACTCCATCAGGCATGTCAATTCTCTTTCCATGTTCAAATTTTGTCTTTTAAATTTTTAAGATAATATTTTCAGGTTTATAAAAAAACCTATCAGGTATATTCTCAAGTGAGAATATTATGTGATTACCACATGATCCTATACCACAACTGAACATAAATAATTATCTAGACATTAGTATTTATGTGAAATTATTTTATTATCATATTATTAAGGAATAAACCTCATATTATGCCTTTTTTCACCTAGACTGAATTGGGTTGGATGGTTTTGTTATGATAATTGTATGAAATTTTGGAAGATGGTTTATGTTTTTGTGATTTTAGGGAAATGCACAAAATTTTACAAGTTTATGATGAAGTCTATAGACTTCATCATGGACCATAACATGGTTATATTTATCTAAAAAATTAATGTATTCTAATGTATGTTGTGCTAGTTGTTTGATTTTTGCTTCTTTTTTGTGATGGAAAAATTACCAAGTTTTGATTTCAAACATAAATTATAGATTGTAATTATTTATTGAAACCCCCATTGACAAGGGTGAATTGATTTGGTGTTAGGTAAGAATATTTATGCTTATAAACCTATTGGGCAAAGCATTCAAACATCCTCATATAAACCCCTAGTTGGGTGAACCATTCCTCACTGGTTTTAATTATACACTAGAAGGTTTCCAATTGTTGTAATTATATACATATATTTATCTATTGAACTAGTTTATATTTTATAAATGTATTTTAGTTATTAAATTTACCCATGCTTATTTTATTTTTTCATTTATATCTTATGCAACTTGAGGTCATTTTACATAGGAGTACCATGGATCCGATTGATGGTGTTATTTGTGAAAGTTTTTGTGTTTTCCTGATGGTTCGACCATGCATGATTTGACTTATGCATTTTTTTAAATGATTTTAGTTTGTATTGTACACATTTCCTTATTTGGCATTGATTTGAGTTTTTTTTACCAATCTAATTGAAATCAAGATCTAAAATAATAATTTTGATTATCTAGTTATGGAAGATGAATTTTTTTAGTTGGTTGTCATTTTATAGATGTTAGTGATTAGTTATCTATGAATAAAGTTTTGTACAAAAGAAGAAATTGATATGGTATGATTGGACAATTGTTTTGAAATTATTTTCATTAATTGTTATGCATATAGCTAAATTGCTGAGAAAGAAGAAGTAGATTGATTTTGTTACATTGGGAACATGCACTGTGAGGTGTTAGCATGAGCTCATTAGTCATTATATGCTTTGAAATGCATTATTTATAAGGAGTACTCAGATTTAATATGCATGTATCTATCTTTATTTTTGCCTTGGATGGTTGCACTCATTGTGGGAAAATGAATGGATCGAATTTAATAGACAAGTCATGATTAGATAAGATTTGGATTACTCGTAACTGTTGCAAATCATCCTATGCTTGTTATGTGAAATGATAATCTTGTATTATAGGAATTATTTGGTATATGTATACTACCCTTTTTCCTTGAGGATTTATATAATAGCGTTTTGTTGATTTTCTCTTTTCTAAAAACATAGTTGCAGTAGTAGGTATTATGGCTACCAAAACTATTTTATGTGGAATTAAATTCATCTAATTACCTCATTTTTTTAAAAATTCACTTATTAAAATTGAATTTAAATTCTAGAATGTTCACTTTGGATGAAAATCACAATTTTCTTTTTATGCTGACACATTATTGGCACCCTTTCTATGTAGCGATTAAAATTCCATTGGTTTTTCCCATGTTTCATTAGTTTTTTATTATTTTGAAACCTGTTGAAGTGTTTTACTCATCATTGATAACTAAGGTGGAATCTGGGATAATAAATTGGATTGTTGTATTTATTTTAATGCATCATTAAGTGTATTTATTATAATTATTAAAATAGGCCATGTTCTAAAATTATTCTTATATGTTAGCATAATGTTTTTATTGTGCATATGCCTTCAAGTTTGTATGTATTTATGTGGTAAAAATATCAACCTTTGAGGTTTGTTCAATCTAGCATATCCACCTTAGTCTTATCATATTGATACTCGATGGTGTAGTCTTTGGTATGCAACAAATTTTATATTTTGTAGTATTTTATTTTGTGATTATAAACAACATCCTTATAATAAGGATTATATGTAACAGTATAGCTATATATTTGAGTGATTCCACCTTTGAGCATGGTTATGTTTTAGTTATTTGGAAATATCCTTCCTTTAGGCCACACAATTCTGGAAAGCACTAGAAATATATAATGCAACACACTATGTTATGACATTATGGAAAACTTGTTAATTAAGACAAAATTTGTTGATGTTCACTTTTCCATATTGATTAAGGACCATGTTTAATGGATGCCTTGTTACATGGTACTACCTTATTAATGTTAGATGATAATACAAGCTTATCATATTTGGTAATGTAAATGTAAAAGCGTTAGTCAATTATAAAACCAATGAATCAATTATTAATAACTTATAAAGGTGTGAATTCAGCCTTGATTAATTACTGTGAGTCTGACTTATGAGTTGAATCTTCCAAGCTTGGCATGATTCTAATTGGAAAATTCCTCTTGGTATGCATAGATTGACCATGTGCAAGCAATACATTATGTGGTAGTTGGATATTTGTTAATACAAACCATAGTTATCCTAAATTTATGATATTGAAATTTGCTTGATGGTCGAATTTGTCATTCTAATAATTCATTAATTTTTTTGATAAATCATTCTTTGTTTATTTGAGAACTATTAGTGTGAGGACCCCATGGTTAGGAATTGATTACTATAATTCTAACTGGGTAACACTATTAATGATGGTCCATTGTAAAAATTGGTGTTTATCTCATACCCGATAAGTGTCCCATGTGGATGAGTCCTTATTTGTATAACAGAACTATTAAAGAGGTTATGCTCCTTATGAGCATGTTAATTTTTGCATGATGAACGTTAAATATTCAAATTCATTAAAGGTATGTGGTTATCTAATGTTCATGTTAATATTGTAAGGTTAACATAAGCAAAAGCTTGTTTTGATGGTACTTTGGTCCTCTTTTTAAGACCTATTATACATGTTATGGTACCTCCCTTTTGTCAAAATTATATATTTAGTAATGGCCAGTAGGATGATTTTTTGTTATGTTAATCTCACCTTAGGTTAGTAACCCTGTTAAGCATACTTGAGGGCTTGAGAAAACCTTCTTACCTCATGATTTACCAAGTCATAACCATATAAGGTTATGAAATGCTTACATAGGGTTGAGGATCCCTAGATTGTTTGATGGGGAGACTAAGTGCCTTTTAAAGGTTCAATGGATATTAGCATGGACTTGAACACTATTACCTCTAGAATCATGTACCATCCTTTAGGCAACCCCCTTTCTCTATGGAATCCTCTAGCGATGGTCATCCTAGCTTAAGTGTCTCATTAACCTAATCTATTTATGGGTTGTCTACACATTTTCTGTAATACCATGATGATGTGTCATGCATGATGAGATGGTATAGTGGGATATTCACATGGTTTAGTTGTTTACTTTGTTACCAATTCTCTTTTTTTTGGGAGGGGGGTTATTTCATCACTCTACATTTATTTGTCATGGCTTGTATTTTTGCATTTATTTTGATATATTATTATATTTATGCTAATGGTTAACAACTTTCTATGTGATGTGATCATGATATCATGATTTATATATTTTTTAAATATTTTAATATTTCATAACTAAAAATTTAGCTTACTTTTATGTATTTTCTTCATATGAATTTGATTTGATTTGATAGGCTAATTAATCCAAACTAGCTTATGTGTGATTTATGTAATTTTGAGTATTGAATATATATTCCAATTAATTGCCTTAAAATATTGCTTACAAAATAAGAATTTGAATCAAGGTTAATTAAATCAAGATGATAGTTAGTTATGGTGTATTTCTTCAACTAAGGATACCCCAATATGTTTCAAAATATGCAGTTAGGTGTGATAAAATTTGGGTGTTTCAATTATTTTTAACTTGATTTTTGTGTTATTGTATAAAATCATTCTAATTGAAAATTTGACACAAAAATAATGACAATTGAGCATCTAAAACTACTTTAATTATTTAAATATGTTATTTATAATGTATTCTAGTAAATATCATATTATTTTTTTAACTCATGCATTTCAAAATGTCTATTCATATGATGTAGGATTTAGTCATTTAAAAATCTCACTTGAGTGTTATGAGTGTTACTTGAGACCACTTATCCACTACTTACCCCTAAACCTAGTTTAGGACCTACATAGACACTTATCCAACATTTGTATATGACACACACATCCCTAAAACATCCATAAAGTAGTTCAAAACCCTCAATTTAGCATCTTGGCCCCTAGTGCCCTAGGTTATATGACTTAGACACTAGTACCATAATTTGGATAGTGGTACCAATGGTGCTAGCATATGATTTTGGGTGTTATTGTCTTTTTCCTACCTTTTCTCACCAATGGATATCTTTTTAAATTAATAACACCTAGGTTTAGCATATACCTCTTTTAAGAGCCACAAAATAATTATAATAGTATATATATATGGTTTTCATCACTTTATTCACTAGATATAAATAAGATACAATAACACAAATTAGCTTAAAACAAGTTGTGCATAATAAAGTTTATTAATCCATATTCTACTTGATTATACATATAGTCATGTATGGCTAGACCAAGATCAGAATACATAGAAATATAGTCTCTAACATTAGTCAAGCTGACATTCATACTAGCTTCACTTCTACTTTCACCAATGTTTATGTGGGGAGAATGATATTAGGATTTATCCCTCCTTAGAGTATTGGTATGTAGTCAACTCTTATCATAGTGGGGTGTTGAGGATGTCCATCCTTCCCCACTAACATCACACATTTCTAATTGTGCTAATCAAATGCCCTAATACCATGGAAGTATTGGGTTTACATGCCAAATCAATTAAAATAGGTCACTGAGAGGGAATAAATAACTTATGCATATATTAACAAGCTTGACAGTCTCCAACAGAAGTGCCCCCATAATCTTAGAGTAATTATGCATAGAGGACACTAGCACCAAAAATTGAACACTATCACCATTGGCACTATTATCCATTTATGGCACTTATATCCAGGAAGGGTTTTGGCACTTAGATCATGTCTCTGACACTCTTATTAGTTTGTCCTAATTTTTAGCCTCTAAATATTCCTTCTTAGTTAGTTTCTATATAAGTATTTATTTGCATCATTTATTGTTATTTTTATAAATGTCAAACTAGGTCAATTCTATTAAAAATTAATGGTTGTATTTATTAAATATTTTACTACCTAGTTTAATGTACTCATACCCTTAAAAAACATCGGGCTTAAACTAAAAATTTAAATTACTTGGTGAAATAGACTTACTTTTAATACTTTTCAAACCCTAGCATTAGATACTACTAGGGTTTATTTCCTTCTTTTTCCTATTTCCATTGTCTATGTTAGGATTTTCATATTTCATACACTCTATTTTAGTATCCATCTTTCACTTTATTTTCTTTGTGCCATATAAAAAATTTCTCTCTCTTCCCATAAGAAGGAGTGCTAGGCTTAGTGGCAATCCTATTAAACATACTCAAATTCCTTCTATTAAATTTATACCATGGAAAAAAGGTTAGATACAACCCCCATCATTTATATTTCACACCCTAATTATGTCAACTTTAATGATAATACATATAAAGATGAACAATACTATAAAAATCAAAATGATACACCAAATGGGAATCAGAACACTCTGCCCCAACTTAATAATGAAAATCTTATTGTCAATAAAGATGAGATTTTATAGATTTTAGGATACATATTTTGGTAACCGACCCATGATCATGCACATATTATGTAATAAAGAATAAAAATAAAGAACAAATCCAATAATGGTCAATCCTCCATTCCCCTAGATAACAATATTTTTACACCTACTTTAGGGGAAACTCATCTTGTATAACAACCTATTGTAACTCAACAACCCTAAATAATGATTACAACTCCTATGGCTAGTTATTACTCTCTATATGTATAGTCCATTATGCATGATATCTATGATCTATATGCTAAGTAGGTATATATTTAGCAGGATGCTAGTAGGCCATCACATGCATTGGATTTTATTGTACTTATACATATACCTTTGGCATAGTATAAACTCCAATTCCATCTAGATTTGGGGTACCTAAGCTTACTTTGTATGACGGTAAGGATGATGCAAAGCATCATCTATGAGCTTTTCATGTAATATGTTTTGACTATGTGTCCAATGAGTTTTTCCTTACTAAGTTATTTCCACACAATTTAAAGGACTATGCATTGCATAAGTTCTATGATCTTCTAAATCAGTCCATGACCAATTTCAATCCATTAGTAGATATGTTTTTAGCACACTCTTATATCAACATTAGTTATAATATCTCATGTGTTCAAGTGGCATAATTTAATCAAAATCCCAATGAACCTATTATAGATTATATCTTGTGATATAAAACTATATTATCTTGTTCAAGAATATTCTAACACTCCCATATTTATGCCACATAGTGAAATAAAGGGAAGTCAAACTTCTCTATATGGGAAAATTAAAATACACAAGTGGATTAGATTCAACTACTAAGATTTATAGTAAACCTCCTTACAATATAAGGGGCACTAAAAAGAAGCATGATCAAAAGACCATAATTAATGTATGTTTAGAACTACTTCCTCACTTTGTTTTATCATCTCCTCCATGAAGAGTTTTCACAAATCTTCTAGAATCACTACCACATGTTTTAAATCAATTCTTTAAATACAATGTCATATTTCTTCCTCACATAAAATAGGTTGATACGATAAGGCCTCTTCCAAATAACCTTAATTCTAATGCATTATTTAATTATCACTATGCACCAGGCCATACTTAAAATAGATACATCATTTTGACACATAAGATTCATGATTTGATAGAGGCCAATATCATTGATTTGGGTACACCTACAGAGGCACTTAAAGTTCAATGAATAGAAACTAAGGCATTGAAAATGATTTTAGATCTATTTCCAAAACATACAAATAATGAGGTAGGAGGCACTTCAAGTGTTCATTATACCTGTTAGTCACATCCACCACTTACAACCTATCACACTACTACATAGGTTGTAAACCCTTTGCATAGTATCATTGGTTTGTCTCATTTTATAGTGCCAATTAGACCACTCATTAGTTTTGTAGATCAAGAGATTGTGGATGACATTTTATAATTATATGCACTCTTTGTATGAGCTTATATTGATCATGATTTTATTTAGAGTGTTATGGTTGACAATGGTTCAAGTATTAACATGTGAATGATCAAACTACTACAATATTTTGTTTATTCTAAATAGGACATTACTTCAACTGATACAATTATTCATGGTTTTAGTTGTTATGTTCAAAGCTAAATTAGAGAGATTATACTTCCACTATAGGTTGGACCATCACATTCAACCACTAGATTCTTAGTATTACCTAATGCATGCACATTTAACATTTGACACGTTATGGTTATAGAAACTTTAATTGAGCCACTAGTGTATGTGAGGTATACTTATATAGTGTTAGCATGTACACATACTCTCCCATAGATATGCTTATTAGAAATATCCCTATGTCAAAGATACTTTGTCAATTCTAGAGATCCCCCCTATCCCTTTCTTTATGTTAATAGTTTTGTCAATTTCCCTATGTTCTCAGTATAAGGAATCCATGCCACCTACAACATTTTATACCATATGGTTCCCTAAGACCCATATTCTTCACATGGCACCCCAATCAACTTCATAGATTCCTATCACCACTCTATAGGCAATTTCATTTATAGATCACTCAATACATCGAGTTATGAGACCTCAGTTATCTTTTCACATATCACACATGATTATTGTTCATTTATTTGACATAGGACACCTTGATAGTGAGTCTCTTGTGAGACTCACTAGTTAGTATGTTCCTACCTAATTGTACATAGTTTTTATTTCTTGATCCTTATATAGTTTCATTTTCATGTTTCTTATACATAGATTATATCCAAAAAATATGAAAATAATATAATATGTCAAAAACAAAAAACATTCAAATATTTACTTAGAAAATATAAATTATAGGTTGTATGCATTTCCATGTTTACATTTTTTATATTTTCAAGGCACTACATATGTTATCTATGCATGTTTCATTTTCAAGACATGCAATAGAGCATTAGTTTACTTGAGTTCTTGATCTACCCACATAGGATAGTTGGAAAAGTCATTAGTCTAATCCAATTAATTCATAGTGTATGTTCCACCAAGTAGGGTTGGTCAATGATGGAGTCAAAACAAGATTGAGTTCTTGAGCCACCCACAAATGGGGTTTGATAAATCCATCAACTCGTTCCAAGCTACTCACTAATTGATCGATATCTACATGCATGTACACATGATGTCATTAGGTTCATGCATCGATTTGCATACCTCGAGAGGTGTGTTTTTTCCTTTCATCTCTCTTATCTCTTTAATAAATTTTGTCTTTATTTTTTATATCTCTTAAATAGGGACCAATCTATGCATGTTTCATTTTCAAGACATGTAATAGACCATTCTTCACATACTCAGATCCAAATTCATAGACTTGACATCATAGGTAAGTTCAAGTATGTTTCTTTTCAATTTATCTTAGACATTTGGATTTGATACATTTCTAGAATAAAGGTGGGGGAAATGTAGCCACCTAAAAATGTCACTTGATTGATAAGAGTGTTACTTTAGACCACTTATCCACAACTTATCCCTAAATTTTATCTTAGGGCCTACTTATACACTTATCCAACCTTCATGTAAGACACATGTATCCCTAAAACATCCATAAAGTAGTAAAAAACCCTCGCATCTTGGACCCTAGTTCTTTAAGTTCTCCTACCTAGACACTAGTACCATAACTTGTAGTAGTGTCAATGGTGTTAGTATCCTAGTTTAGGCATTATTAGCCTTTTCTTGCCTTTTTCTCACCAACGTATATATTTTCAAATAAAAGACCACCTAGGTTCATCCTAGGCCTCTTTCAAAACCTACACAAGTACTAAAATAATATATCACATGACTTTTATCCCTTTATTCGCTAGATGGAACTTATATGCATTAACACAAAATAACTCAGAACAAGTTATGTATAATCAAGGTTATTAATCCATATTCTACCTTATGCATATAGTCATCTACATACATTCCAAGATCAGGATACATATCTTTCTACTCTTCATCATCACTCAAAACACTCAAACCAACATTAATAATACCATCATTTACACTTGGACAAACACTTAAGTGGGGATAACAATATCAATCTTGATCGATTATTGATATGTATCCAAATCTGATCATTGTGGGGTGTAAATGATGTACAACCTACCCCACTAAAATATCACTTTTCTACTTGTGCTAATTGAATGCCATAACAACATGGAGTTCTAGGGTTTACATGAAAAATAACTCAAAATATGTCACTGATGGGGAATCAAAACTTGTGCACATAGGAGTGGGCTTGGCAGACTCTAATGTAGGTGCACATAGAATCTTAGAGTAGTTAAACATATAGGACATTAAAACCAAAAGGAGGACACTAATACCATTGAAAATAATATCTAGTTATCTCATTACTATCCATGAAGGTTTTTTACACTTATATCCTTTTTGTGACACTGTGGTCATTTTATCTCAATACTCCATTAGTCATGTGAATCCTCTTTCCATGTTTAAATTCTATCTTTTCAATTTTTGTGATAATATTTCCAAGTTTATAAAAAAACCCTATCATGTATATTCTCAAGTGAGAATATTTTGTGATTATCACATGAGGCTATACCATGACCAAGCAACATTAATTACATAGAAATTAGTATTTTTGTGAGATTATTTTATTATCATATTATTAAGGAATAAACCTCATATTATGCCTTTGCTCACCTAGACTGAATTGGATTGGATGGTTTTGTTCTGATAATTGTATGAAATTTTGTTCTTGTGAAATTTTAGAAGATGGTTTATGTTTTTGTGATTTTAGGTAAATGGAAAAAATGTTACAGTTTTATGATGAATTCTATAGAATTAATCAAGGACCATAACATGGTTAGATCAATCTTAAAAATTAATGTATTCTAATGTATGTTATGCTAGTTGTTTAATTTCTACTTGTTTTTTACAATGGAAAAATTGCCAGGTTTTGATTTCAAATATAAATTATAAATTATAATTATATATTAAAACCCCCATTGACAAGGGTGAATTGATTTGGTGTTGCGTAAGGATAAGTATACTTAAAACCCTATTGGTTAGGGCATTCCAATCTCCTCATATAAACCCCTAGTTGGGTGAACCATTCCTAATTAGTTTTAATTATACACTAGAAAGTTTTCAGTGATTGCAATTGTATACATATATTTATATATCTAACTAGTTTATATTTTATAAACCTCTTTCATTTATTAAATTTACACATGCTTATTTTATTTTGACATTTGTATCTTATGCCATTTTGGGTCATTTTACATAGGATTACTATGGATCTGATTGGTGGTTTAATTTGTGAATGTTTTTGTGTTTTCATGTTGGTTCTAATGTGCATGATTTGACTTATGCACCATTATTTTTAATTCCTGTAGTTGGATTTATTGTACACATTTCCTTATTTGGCATCGAGTTTAATTTTTTTGACCAATCTATTTGAAATCAAGATCTAAAATAATAATTTTGATTGTCTAGTTTTAGAAGATGAATTTTGCTCAGCTAGTTTTCATTTTATAGATGTTAGTGATTGTTTATCTATGAATAAAAGTTTGTACAAAAGAATAAATTGATATGTTAGGATTGGATTGTTGTTTTTTAATAAGTTTCATTAATAAATTGCATAAACCTAAATTGTTGAGAAAGAGGAAGTAGATTGATTTTGTTACATTGGGAACTTGCACTATGAAGTATTAGCATGAGCTCGTTAGTATTTTTATTCTTTGAAATGCATTCTTTGTAAGGAGTAATCAAATGCAATATTAATGTATCGATGTTTATTTTTTCCTTGGATGGTTACACTCATTATAGGAAAATGAATATATTGAATTTAATAGACTAGTAATGATTAGATGAGAGTTGGAGTACTCTTAACTGTTACAGATCATCTTATGCTTGTTATGGTCAATGATAATCTTGTATTATAGGAATTATTTGATATATGTATAATTACCTCTTGCAATGTGGCTTTATATAATAACTTGCTATTGATTTTATCTTTTCTAAAAATATATTTGTAGTAGTAGGTATTATGGCTACCAAAACTATTTTATGTAGAATTAAATTCGTCTGATTATCTCAAATTTTTTTAACTTGACTTATTAAAATTTAATGTAAATTTTAGATTGTTCACTTGGGATAAAAATCATATTTTTATCTTTATACTGACACGTTTGGCACCCTTTTAGTGTAGGGATTATTATTTCATTGGTTCTTCTCGTGTTTCATTATTTTTATATTATTTTGAAACCTGGTGAAGTGTTATGTTCACCATTGATAACTAAGGTGGAATACATGATGATAAATTGGATTGTTGTATTTATTTTAATGAATTATTAAGTGTATTTGATACTATTATTAGAAGAGGTCATGTTCTCAATTTATTCTTATATGTCAACACAATGTTTTTCTTGTGCATGTGCCTTAAGGTTCATATATATTTATGTGTTAAAACTATCAACCTTTGAGGGTTGTTTGATCTAGCGTATCCACCTTAGTCTTGTCATATTGATACTCGATGGTGTAGTCTTTTGTATGCAATAAATTTTATATTATTGGGTATTTTATTTTGTGATTATAAACAACATCCTTATATTAAGGATTATTATGTAACATTATATCTATACATCTGAGTGATTCCACCTTTGAGCATGGTTATGTTTTATTTCATTGGAAATTTATTTCTTAATCAATTAAGTGTAGACAATTATTTCATATATTTTTATTTAAATGTTTTTAATTAGGCCATATCATTCTAGTAAGTGATAGAAATATATAATACAACACACTATGTTATGACATTTTGGGAAACTTGTTAATTAAGATAATTTCCTGATGTTCGCTTTTCCATATTGATTAAAGATCATGTTTAATGGATGTCTTGTTACATGGTACTACCTTATTAATTTTGGATGATAATTCAAACTTATCTTATTTGTTAGTGTAGATATAAAAGCATTAGTCAATTGGAAAACCAATGAATTAATCATTATTGACTTATAAAGGTGTGAATTCATTCATGATTAATGGTTGTGAGTATGACTTATTAGTTGAATCTTCCAAGCTTGACATGATTCTAATTGGAAAATTACTCTTGGTATGCATGGATTGTACATGTGCAAGCAATACATTTTGTGTGAGATAGATATTTGTTAGTACAAACCATATCTGTCCTAAATGTATGATATTATAATTTGCCTAATGGTTGAATATTTCATTACTCTTTTTTGATAAATCATTCTTTGTTATTAATTTAAGGAGTTGAAAATAACTATTACTGTGAAGACCCCATGGTTGGGAATTGAATACTATAATTCTAACTAGGAAACACTATTAATGATGGCCCATTATAATAATTGGTGTTTATCTCATACCCAGTAAGTGTCCCACGTGGATGAATCATTGTTTGTATAATAGGACTATTAATGAGGTTATGCTCTTTATAAACATGCAAATTTTGGCATGGTGAATTTTAAATTTTCATGTTGGTTAGTGGTATGTGGTTATCTGATGTTCATGTTAATATTGTAAGGTTAGCATAAGCTAATGCTTTGTTTGATGGTACTTCGGTTCTCCTTTTAAGACCTATTACACATGTTATGGTACCTCATTTTTATCAAAATTATATATTTAATAATGGCCAATAGGATGACCTTATGTTATGTTAATCTCACCCTAGGTTAGTAACCTTGTTAAATATACCCAAGGGCTTAAGAGATCCTTCTTACGTCATGACTTGCCAAGTCATAACCGTATGGGGTTATCGAATGATTACATAGGGTAGAGGATACCTAGGGGATTCGATGGGGAAACTAAGTACCTTTTAAAGGTTTGATGGCTATTAGTATGGACCTAAACACTATTACCCCTCAAACAATGTACCATCCTTTAGGCAACCCCCTTTCTCTATGGAATCCTCTAGCAATGATCATCCTGGCTTAAGTGTATCATTAACCTAATATATTTATGGGTTATCTATTCATCTAGTGTTGGACCATGATGATATGTCATGCATGTTGAGATGGTATAGTGGGATCTTCACATGGTTCAGTTGTTTACTCTATTAGCAATTCTCAATTTTTTATTATTATTATTATTTTATTTTATTTTGGGGTTGGGTGGGGCGGGCGGGGTGGGGGGGCGCGCGGGGGTTGTTTCATCACTTTACATTTATTTGTCATGGCTTGTATTTATGTATTTATGTTGATATTTTATTGTATTTATGCTAATGCTTAGCAAGCATTAGCAAATTTTTATGTGATGTGATCATGATATCAAGATTTATATATTTTTTTAAATATTTTAATATTTCATAATTAAAAATGTAGCCAAATTTTATGGATTTTCTTCTTAGGCATTCGATTTTATTTGATAGGCTAATTAATCCAAACTAGCTTATGTGTGATTTATGTAATTTTGACTATTGAATATCTATTCCAATTAATTGCCTTAGAACATTGCCTACAAAATAAGAATTTGAATCAAGATTAATTAAATGAAGATGATATTTAGTTATGGTGTATTGCCTCAACCAGGGATACCCCAATATGTTTCAAAATATGTAGTTAGGTGTGTGAGAAACTTTGGGTGTTTTAGCTATTTTTAACTTGATTTATGTGTTATTGTATAAAATCATTGTAATTAAAATTTTGACACAAAACTAATGAGAATTCAGTGTCTACAACTAATTTAATTATTTACATATGTTATTTATCATGTATTCTAGTAAATATCATATTATTTTTTATACTCATGCATTTCACAATGTCTATTTATATGATGTAGTATGTAGTCATTTAAAAATGTCACTTGAGTGCTATGAATGTTACTTGAGACCACTTATCCACTGATTACACCTAAATATATTTTAGGACCTACTTAGACACTTATCCAACCTTTTTATGTGACACACACATCCATAAAACATCCATAAATTAGTCCAAAAGCCTCACTTAATCACCTTGGTCCTTAGTGCCCTAGGTTCTATGACTCAGACACTAGTGCCATAATTTAGATAGTGGTGCCAATGGTGCTAGTGTTCTAGTTTGGGTGTTATTGTCTTTTTCCTACCTTTTATCACCAATGGATATATTTTCAAATCAACAACACCTAGGGTTATCATATACCACTTTTATGACCCACAAAAGAATTAGAATAATATCTATACATGATTTTGATCACTTTATTCATTAGATAGAAATAAGATGTAATAACACAAATTGTCTTAGAAAAATTTGTTCATAATAAAGTTTATTAATTCATATTCTACCTGACTTATACATATAGTCATATATGGTTATCCCAAGATCAGAATACATAGAATTATAGTCTCTAACATCATTCAAACCAACATTCATACTAACTTCACTTCTACTTGCATAACACTTAAGTAGGGAGAACTATATCAAAATTTATCCCTCCTCAGAGTATTGGTATGTAGGTAAATCTTATCATAGTGGGGTGTTGAGGATGTCCATCCTTCCACACTAACATCACTCATTTCTATTTGTGCCACTTAGATGCCCTAATAACATTATAGTATTGGGTTTACATGCAAAATCAGTTGAAATAGGTCATTGAGAGGGAATCAAGAACTTATGCATATATGAACAAGATTGATAGTCTCCAACACAGGTGCACCCATAATCTTAGAGTAATTATGTATAGAGGACACTAGCACCATTGGCACTACTACCTATTTAAGGAACTTATATCTAAAAAGGGTTTTCACACTTAGATCATGTCTCTAATGCTCTGATTATTTTGTCCTAGTTTTTAGCTTCAAAATCTTCCTTCTTAGTCAGTTTATAGATAAGTAATTATTTGTATCATTTATGATTATTTTTAGAAATGTCAAACTAGGTTAATTCTATTATAAATCAATGGTTGTATTTATTACATATTTTAGTACCTGATTTACTATACTCATACCCTTAAAAAACATAGGGATTTAACTATATAACCCTAAAAATGTAAATCATTTGGTGAAATAGACTTACTTTTAATACTTTTCAAACCCTAGCTCTAGATGCTACTAGGGTTTATTTCCTTCTTTTTCCTATTTCCATTGGTTGTGTTAGGATTTTCATATTTCATACATTATATTTTAGTATCCATCTTTTAGTTTATTTTCTTTGTGCCATATAAAAAAGTTATCTCTTCTCCCTTAAGAAGGAGTGATAAGCTTAGTGGTAATCCTATTGAACATACTCAAATTCCTTCTATTCAATCTTATACCATGGGAAAATGATTAGGTACAACCCCCATCATTGGTATTTCACACCCTAATTATGTGGAATGATACACCAAATGGGAATTACAACACTCTCCCCCCACTTAATAATGAAAATCTTATTGTTAATAAGGATGAGATTATATAGAGTTTCATATACATATTTTGGTAATCACTCCATGATCATGCACATATTCTGTAATACATAGTAAAAATAAAGAACAAATCTAATAATGGTAAATCCTCTACTCCCCTAGATAGAAATATTTTTACACTTAATTTAGGGGAAACTCAAATTGTATACAAACATGTTTTAACTCGACAACCTTAAATAGTGACAACACCTCATATGGCTAGTTATTCCTCTCTATATATACAATCCACTATGCATGAGATCTATGATCTAGATGTTGTTGGGTAATTTAATGATCCAAAATTAGTTTATTTTATATTGTTAGATTAGTATTTATATAGTTAATAATTAGTGTTTACTCTATTTTAAATAAAAGTTGGCTCACGAGTTAGTTGTAAATTGTAACAACCATAAAAGCTTAAAAGCTTTTACTCTTCATTATAAAAATGATTCAAAATAATAAAATATTATTTTTCGCATGAAAATATTTTGACATAATGTAATTTATTCATTTTTTACATTGGAATCTAGGCCAAAAATGGTATCATAGCAAGGTTTTTGGAGTATGGTGAATTCAGGAGAAAGTGAGGTGAAAAGTTCATTCATATGGAAGATTTTTATTAATGGTACATGTTATGTCATTTATTAATTGTGTCTAATGTTATAATTTTTGAAAAATTATTCAAATATTTTAATTTTTCAAATAATTTTATATTAAATAATTCTAAAGTTTGAGAAAACTTTGAGAAATAGCCTGTGTCTAGTTTTGTATGACCCGCTCCCTATTATTGCTCTTAGCCATCATCTTGAGCATTCAAGATTGTTTTTTTAAGCCATAAAGTGATTCAGAGTTGTTTCCAAAACCTCAAAATATATCCAAAGGCCATTTGTATAGCTTTTTTTGAAATTGGAAGTCTCTAAGAAATGTTAAAATGGATCAATCTTCCCTCAATCCATCTTCTGAGTTTTTGGTATGTTTCTAAGCATTTAAAAATCATTTGTTGATTAAACAAGACATTTGAGATTTTTTTAAAGAAGAAAATTGATATTATATGTCCCACATATGAATTTGTATGACCTTTTCATGTTGGATATATCTATGATTGAAAAAAATGGCTTCCATTTCTCTGGCAATTAATCTACTTAGCATTTGATTTGATTTTGAGTTCCTAAAGATCAAATTACAACATCAAAAGCATATAATATTTGTTTCAATATATAAAATATAATAGTACATCCCAAAATTGTACTATTAAATCCATCCAATGTCTTGTATCGTCAAAAATCAATTTTACATAACCAAAATATCTCTTGTCAATCTCAAACATTGCCATTTGGAGTGATAGAAGTGTTTAAAAATTCCCTAGATCAGATTTGGAATTGAAATGCTCTAGGGAGGTGTTGGAAGTCTTAGGATAGTAAATATTTGATTTTTTAATCTTTTTTATAGTTTGTCAAATATTTAGGGTTTGCATGTTGTTCAAAGTTAGAAAAAGATTTAAATATTTACTTTGTAAAATAATTTCATGACAAAATTTATTTTTTTCTCACCTAATTAATTTATTTTTTATTATACTAGAGCAAAAACATCAAGTTCATATAGAAATTCCTATCTTTATAAACTTGTAAATGTTCATAGAGCACTTGGATAGCTTAAGTTTGTGAAGTGGTTTGAAAAGGGGAGGTCAAGGGTTAAAATATTTATTTTTGAAAGAATATTATTTTTATAGAATATTTTATAGGAATATTCTCTTTTGAGAATTTTTTGGAGGAATACGAGAAAATAAGGGTGTAAGTCATCATTCTTGTAAACACTAGTTATACATCTTCTCATCTGTGAAGGTGGTCATGTGACCAGGTGATCTTCATGGTTTTAAAAATTATAGATATATTGGAATGATCAAATATATGTTTTGACACATTTTTGTATGATTTTTTCAAATAAATGTATTACCAATGATGTATTAAGGTGTATTTTTGGTTAAAACTGACACCTTCAAAATGTAAGTTTTTTTCTTATTTCATTATGCTTGTATTCTTGGAGAAAATATAATCTCTCACAATTCCCAAGATCATTTTTAAAATTGAATATATTTCTAATGTTAAATAAAAACATTGATAGCATTCCTTAATTTTCTACATCATGGCTAAAATTGTGATCCTCATTTATGACACTGGACACCTAACTCCTAAAAATTATAAGGAATGGTCAATGAACATGGAAACCACATTAATATTCAATGACTTGTGAGATGTTGTTGAAAAAAAACCAACATTGCTGAATAAAGCCACAAAACTTATAAAATTTCATAAATGTGATAGGTGAGCTCTTGCATTATTAAAATCCACTTGTAGTACACAACTCATAAATCACATAGAGGTGATTAAATTTGAAGCTTGGAAAGAATCAAAAGCTCTAACATACTTGTATGATAAATAACCTGCTTAGAATAAAATTGATCTCCTTATGCAGTTTCTTAACACTAAACTCACTGATGATGAATATGTTTCAAAATTTGTGTCAAGCATTAAAAATTTAAAACAAGAATATGTCACTACTAGTGGAAAAACTGATGATGAAATGCTCATTTATATTGTTATAAATGGATTTAGCCCAAGCTATAGGAACTTTCTTTATTTTATTTGTGAGTTGGTCACTCAACATGAGCGATAATTTGCAAAGAAGAAAGAAAAACCTACTGAGGATGCATAGTATACCAAAATAGGAAATCTATTGTACGAGACCAATTGGAAAGACTCTTTGAATAAATTTTAGAAAGAGAAATATAAACACTCTCACAAGCACACTTCTAGGCATAAGAATCATTCTAGATGTAGAGATCATTCAGGCTGTTCAAAACATAGACATCATACTAGTTCTCTAAAGCATGAGCATCACCATTCACATGGACACAAGCACAAGCATAGGAATTCTTCTTCAGGTGGCTATTCTTCCTCTAGTTCTAGTGGATGTGAGACCATATGATACAATTTTGGTGGCATAGGGCATATCTCTACAGAATGCCCCTCTAAATGGAGCTCTTCTTAACACTAAATAAAGGTAGAAGCACATTTTATTGGTCACTCTAGTCATTCTTTTGGGTCTTCTTCTAGTTATTCTTATAATTTTTATTTTGATGGATGGGATGAATATGAATTTTCATGTTTCATAGCTGATGATTATATCTTTTGACATGGTGACTCACCCATCTTGTGTAAGCTACTAGGGTCAAGATCGAGATTTGATGTAATAGCATTTTTTAGATTGTGTACTTTGCTTTCATAGATGTAGTGTTTCTATGATCTTTAATGTCGATCATTTTAATGATTTATACTTGGTTTATTTATTGGATATCATCTCACCTCTCACCTAAGAAGGGGAGAAGATATTACATATTGGTTTTTGGATCAGTCATCATTGATGTGTGATATGAGTCAACATTGTGTTGCTAGCATTGTTAGTGTTGAGTAAAGGCCTGTGGAAGATGTTAGAAATTATTGGGCATCAATTTAAGATGAGCCATACATAGTATGAAGGGAAGTCACTTGTTATAAGGATTCTATTTGATGATTGATGTAGTTGGATAATGCGTAATAATGTTCTACTACAGTGTGGGGATGATCAAGATATGATTAGTCTAGGATGCATAGTGTACTAGTTATACGTATAGTAGAGTCTTCTTGGATGACTCACATTTCTTTGATATAGTATTTATATACCCCTTTGGATCAAGCGGGAGTATTTTGGGTCATTTAATGATCCAAAGTTAGTTTATTTTATATTGCTAGATTAATATTTAGTTATTTAATAATTATTTTTTTACTTTATTTTAAATAAAAGTTGGTTCATGGGTTAGTTGTAAATCATAACCACCATAAAATCTCATAAAGCTTTTACTCTTCATTGTAAAATTAATTCAAAATAATAAAATATTATTTTTGGTGTGAAAGTGTTTTGACATAATGTGATTTCTTCATTGTTTGCATTTAAATCTGGGCCAATAGATGCTAAAGCATTACATATTTAGAAGGATGATAGTAGGCCATTGCATGCATTAGATTATATTATTATTTTACATACACCTTTGGCATAAAACATAGTATAAACTCTAATTCTATCTATATTTGGGGCACCTAAGCTTACTTTGTATGATGGTAAGGGTGATGCAGAGCACCATCTACGAGCTTTCCATGCAATATGTTTGGACTATGTGTCCAATGATTTTCTCCTTACTAAGTTGTCACCACATAGTCTAAATGAAAATTCCTTAAAGTGGTTTTATGATCTTATAAATCAGTCCATTACTACTTTCAATCCTTTAGTAGATATGTTTTTGGCACACTCTTAAATCAACATTAGTGATAAGATGTCATATGTTCAAGTGGCACAATTTAAGCAAATTCCAAATTAGCCTATTATAGAATATGTCCTATGATATAAAACTATATTAACAAATATGATTATCCCCATGGCAGATAGAGATATCCAAGACATATTCAAATAGATTTTACTACTTACATTGCATTAAGCTATCTTGTTCAAGAAGTTTTTAACATTCATAGATTTATGCCACACAGTGAAATAAAGGGAAGTCAATCTTCTCTATATGAGAAAATTAAAATACACAAGTGGATTAGATTAAACTACTAATATTTATAGTAAACCTCCTTAAAATGTAAGGGGAAATGAAAATAAACATGATCAAAAGACCATAATTAATGTATGTTTAGAACTACCTCCTCACTTGGTTTTATCATCTCTTTCATGAAGAGTTTTCAAAAATCTTATAGAATCACTAGCACATGTTTTACATCAATTCTTGGAATGCAATGCCATATTTATTCCTCACATCAAATAGTTTTATACTAAAAGGCCCCTTCTAAAGAACTATGATTCCAATGCATTCTTTGACTATCACTAGGAACTAGGCCATACTAAAAATAGATACATCATTTTCATACATAAGATACAAGATTTGATAGAGGCCAATATCATTGATTTGGGTACACCTATAGAGGCACCTAAAGTTCAATGAATATAAACTAAGAAATTAAAAATGTTTTTAGATCTATCTCCAAAACATACAACTAATGATGTAGGACGTACTTTAGGTGTTCACTATACTAGTTAGTCACATCCACCACTTACATCCTATCCCACTACTACATAGGATGTGAACCCTTTACATAATATCATTGGTGTGTCTCATACTATAGTGCCAAATAAACCACTCATCAATTTTATAGATCAAGAGATTGTCGATGACAATTTACAATTGTATGCACTCTTTGTATGTGCTTATATTCATCATCATCTTATTTTAAGTATTATGGTTGACAATGGGTCATGTATTAACATGTGCCACTAGATTCTTAATATTACCTAGTGCATGCACATTTGACATGTTATGGTTCCAAAAAATTCAATTGAGCCACTAGTGTAGGTGAGCTATACTTATGTAGTGTTATCATGTACACATACTCTCCCATAGAGATACTTATTAGATAGATCCCTACGTTAGAGATATGTTACATATTTTAGAGATCCTCTCTATCCCTTTCATTGTGTGAATAGTTTTATCAATTTACTTGTGTTCTTAGCACAAAGAATCAATGATAGCTACAACATATTATACCAAATGGTTCCCTAAGACCCCTCTTGTTCACATGGCACCCTAGTCAACTTCATAGATTCCTATCAACACTTCATAGGCAATGTCATCTATAGATCACTTAATACATCAGGGTATGAGACCTCAATTATCTTTTCACATATCACACATGATTATTGTTCATTTATTTGACACATGACACCTTGATAGTGAGTCTATTATGAGACTCATTAGCTAGTATGTTCCTCCTTAATTTTACATAGTTTCTTTATTTCTTGATCCTTGTATATAGTTTCATTTTCAAGTTTCTTGTACATAGCTTATATCTAGAAAATACGAAAACAAAATAATATGTCAAAAAAAAAATAACATTCAAATATTTATTTATAAAATATAAATTATAGTTTGTATGCATTTTCATGTTTACATTTATTATATTTATGAGGTATTGCATATGTTATCTATCTTCGTATAGTCAATTTTTATCATGCATACATGTTTCACTTAATATATTAGAGTTTTTGTAGATAATTATAGGACCCAACTCCACCATAAATATCCATATTTAAAATTACCTACCCACTGGGGGCATATACATACATACATGGATTCTTTATTTGATACATTCACCCATTTGGGACATCTTATACATAGTTTTGATTGTTAGGTTACATATTTATATATTATACATCATAGATTTAACATTTGTGTATCTTGATATTGATCATTCTTCACTACTCAGATTGATTATTGACTACTATTACTCTACACTCAGCTTATGTACATCTTTTCTCTTATACATATTTGTAGCACGTGTACATGCATACATTCTTTTCTAGATTTTCTAGTTTAGAATTGATTATGTCTCTATACTTTTACCTATATTTGAAGGAATTTGAATATTATATTTATTTATGGCTCTACACCATTTTCTTTCATTGTATGTATTCTTTGGATGTGTGCCCATGTTCTTGTGTGAACCTTCTTAATTGCGTATTCATACATTTGAACATGTCCTTCCATGTCGCTCAACACTAGCCTTATTTTTGTTTGTGTATTTGTAAATTTAAACATGTAATTATATGTCTTGCTTTCTCAAATTTAGTGACATGTACCCATGTCCCTTGTATTGTGGCCCCTTGATGTACTTTGTGCACCTCATATGATTTTTATTTATGATTTCATGTATGTATCATGGCCATGACATTTGACTCCTGATTGTTGAACACTCTAGTTTGAGATGCCATGAAGGACCTCATGCATCTCCCTTACCTCCTTGGGTGCCTTGATGGACATCATGCCCCATCCCCCTAGATAATTTATTTCTCATATTTTTATTCATACACATGATCACATTATTATATCTATCTTACCATCCTTGTGAATGCTAGATATGGCATACATCATATGTTACAAGTTTATTCTAACAATATATTATAGTCTAATGTTATGAATACATATTGTATTGGTTTATTATGAAAATATCATATATGCTCTAGGTAACACTTCATGTAGAGATTTTTATTTTGAGGATATTTTTTGCATAATTTCAACAACTCCCCTAAAAAAAAGGGTCATTCACAAAAATTTATCACAGAGTTCAGGCTATTTGAATGCACTCAGAGTATAGTTTTCAACACACATGCACATAATATATAAATAAATTTTTGGAAACCATAGTGGGAAATTTTCCCAAAGAGACTAGTTTCAGTTGCACATAAATTAGTACACCTATACATTGGCACTTAATTTGGGACATTAGTGCCACTAGCACTACTATCCATATATGGCACTATTATCTTGTAGCTTTAGTTTTATCAATTCTTTTCCCATAGAGACTATTTTTAGTTACACATTATTTATTAAACTTATACATTGGCACCCAATTTGGGACATTAACACCACTAACACTACTATCTATATATGGCACTACTATCATGTAACCTTAGTTTTAGCAAATTCTATATTGGTATAAAATTACGGTAGGTACAGTCTAGGTTTACACAATTTTAGTTATAGATTAAATTTTTTTGATAATTTTAACACAAATTCATACTAGTTTACTCATATTGGGGTCATCATATGCAGCATGATCATTCTTGTTTCAATTTTAGTTACTCAGATACAGATTATTAAAACTCAATCTATAATCCATATGCACATATATCATATTTGGTGGCATGTGTGTAGCACATTATATTCATATGCTCACTTTTACTCCATTTGATTAGATGGAATAGAAATCCTCATGTCATTCTCTATTTTCTTAATATAGACACCATTTACACTATCACAATCTAGATTTGATGTCTTACTCCATCTGCAAAAATGGATATTCTTGAGTACCCAAAAGTTATCTTACATTCCCAAGTGTCCCAAAATCATCTTACATTCCCCAGTGGCCCAGATCCATCTTATGTTCTTGAGTGACCTAGATCCATTTTTACATTTTAGAGTTTCCATGTGACCTAGATCCATTTTACAAAATTTCAATTACATCACACAATTTTAGTTTTATATGCATCTACTACATATGGGTAGATAATGGTGGAATCATAGTTTACTTGAGTTCTTGAGCCACCCACTTAGGAGGGTTGGGCATGTCATTAGTCCAATCCAAGTTATTCATAGTGTATGTTCCATTGAGTAGGGGTGGTCAATCATGGAGTCAAAACCAGTTTGAGTTATTGAGCCACCCACACATGGGGTTTGAGAAATACATCAACTTAGTCGAAGATACTCACCAATTGATCACTATCTAAATGCATGCAGAGATGATTTCACTAGGTTTATGTATTGGTTTTCATAACCAATGAGGTTTTTTTTTTCCTTTCATCTCTCTTATCTCTTTAGTCAATTTTATCTTTACTTTTTATATCTCTTAATTAAGGACTAATCTATGTATGTTTCATTTTCAAGACATTCAATAGAGCTTTCTTCACATACTCAAATCCAAATTCATAGACTTAACATAATAGGTAAGTCTAAGTACATTTATTTTTTATTTATCCTATACATTTGGATTCGATACATTTAAATAACAAAGTTTGGGTAAATGTAGTCATCTAAAAATGTCACTTGATTGATAAGAATGTTACTTTAGAGCACTTATCCACAACTTATCCCTAGAACTATCTTAGGTCCTACTTATACACTTATCCAACCTTCATGTAACACACATGCATCCCTAAAACATACATAGATTAGTCTAAAACCATCAATTTAGGATCTTGGACCCTAGTTCCTCAAGTTCTCCCACTTGGACACAAGCACCATAACTTGAATAGTAGTATCAATGGTGTTAGTGTCCTGGTTTGGGTGTTACTAGCCTTTTCTTGACTTTTTATCACCAACGTATGTATTTTTAAATCAAAAACCACCTAGGGTTAGCCTAGGCCTCTTTTAAGACTAACAAAAGCACTAGAATAGTTTATTACATGACTTTTATCCCTTTATTCACTAGATATAACTTATATGCAATAACACAAACTAACTCAAAATAAGTTATGTAAAATCAAGTTTATTAATCCATATTCTACCCTACTTATGCATATTCATCTACATGCATTCCAAGCTCATAATACATATCTTTCTACTCCTCATCATCACTCAAAACACTCAAACCAGCATTAATAGTACCTTCATTTGCACTTCAACAAATAGTTAGGTGGGGAGAATAATAGCAATCCTAATCCCTCCCTAGATTATTGATGTGTAGCTAACTCTCATCATAGTGGGGTGTAAAGGATGTACAACCTACCCCACTAGCATCTCACTTTTCAACTTGTGCTAATCGGATGCCCTAACAACATGGAGTTCTAGGGTTTACATGAAAAATAACTCAAAATAGGTCATTGATGCAAAATCAAAACTTGTGCACATAGGAATGGGCTTGGTAGACTCTCACATAGGTGCACATATAATCTCAGAATAGTTCAACACAGAGGACACTAACACCATTATAGATACTATCTAGTTATCTCACTACTTTCCATGAAAGTGTTTTACACTTAGATCCTCTCTTTGACACTCTAGTCAGTTTATGTCTTGGTTTGTAGAATCCAAATTTTCCATCTTTGTCAGTTTCTAGATAAATATTTATTTTTATTTTTAGAAATGTCAAACTCGATCAATTATATTACAAATAAGTGGATATATTTATTGTATATTTTACTACCCAATTTACTATACTCATCCCCTTTAACAAACTAGGGATTAAAATCCATAACCCTAGAAAAGTTAAATCACATGACATGTATATTATGCATTCACTCCTAGACATTGGACTTCCTTATACCTAGTCGCCATGCCTATCTTAGGGGAATCTTAGCATAGAAGTTATTTTATCACAGGCTATATCTATTGATGACATGTCTACCATGTTGAGCTACATATCTTACAATTATCTCTATATTTACTCATATATTTCATTATGCTACTTGAATATGTTACTTTAATATGATTGAAAATTGATACATATGAATAGTGTAGACTAATTTTTATTTCTTCTATTATCTTTCAATGATGTTACATTCTTGAATGATAGGCTAGACATCAATTTTTATTATGTTTAGCTACTTGGTATTATGTGCACAACATATTTTTGTCCCTTGTTTTTGACACACTTAATTTCCTTTACATTTAGCCCTCATCCTTTCTTATTGAAACATGTTCATGCCCTTGTCTATTTCCCTTTACTTTATTAATGATAGTATGTGACATTTATTGTCATTGTGTTTTGCCTTTGTTGTGGTTTTTGAGTTTTATTAGTAGTGCCATGATGCATATAATTCACTTTTACTATGTAGTCTTATTGAAAATGGTTACTTTATTTTATGCCTCATTGATATATCTATATATATGACAATTGTATGCCTCAAATTCAATATGTTAGATACATACTTCTATGACAATTTAATTACTATGATAACATACTCTCCAAAGTTAGAAATGATTATACTTGATTATATCCATATCACTTGAAGGATACACTTTTCACCTCAAAAGTGGGTCATTACCCTAAGTTTGTCTTGGAGATTCAATTGTCCATGAGTATAAAAATTAGATTTCATGATAGAATATAGGTTTCAAAGGTTAAATTATTTCAAATATCACATTCAATTATAGAATACAGGTTTTATAGATACAAATTAATTCAAAAATTATATGTATGAAAAATATTGGCATATTGATATAGATCATGAGGGAATATGACATTCATATACACACACTTTATAGAAAATTAATTACATATTCTTACACACTTGGATGAATATGCATGGGCATATGCAAAATATTATAAGAATATAAATTAAGGGGTTCACCTACACTTACAATTAAACATATATAAGTGTGGAATTATATATAATTTAACACATATTTAGGGGGCATGATGTTGATTCATCCACATATAGATATTTTTCAAAGTCAAAAGGAATGATAGTGATTCATGAACATATGCACTAGAATAAAATTTATAGATTAAATGGTAAATTTATTTTACTTCACGTCAAATCTATTGTAACTATGGTCATCATTAGGGAATTAATATTATTCATTCTCTTTCACTCATGTAAATAAAATATATATTGATATGGAACAATGTGATCATTTATATTATTGGTAATATATGTTTGAGTATATTGATACTCAACACCTTATAATTACTTATAGCTAACTCATTGTATGGTTCAACCTTATATTATAATTTATGTACATTTGATTCTAGTGACACTCCATGACCTTGGCATTACTTCTAACAAACCCATTATCATTCTATATTATTTTGGGTTACTGCATTGAGTACTTATCTACATTCATGAGAGTTTGAGCATGCATATTTACAAATCAATGGATTGATTACTTATTTAAATTTTAGACATGATCAATCTAAATTTTACCAATGGTTCAACATGAGGAACCATAACTCAAAAAAATTTGATGAGGGGGAAACTTCTCTATTTATTCCATAGAGAAACATCATGTTTTACAAGTTATTAAGTAACATAGTTTAATATCCATACAAGTGTACACCTTTCTTTCTTTCCTTTCAAGTTTTAAATTTTAGATTTTTATACTTTTTCAAATTTCAAATTTTAATTAATGACTATTTCATTTGTTTTTGCAGGTTTTTATAAAATGTGTCTTCCACAATTGGAGGTTCTTATCAAAATACAAAGTGTTTTATACATAATTAGGTAGATCATTATTCTTTATTATATTTAACCCTAATTTAGATTTCAAAATATTACTTGGGTAGATAAGGTTAAAGATATATAAATAATAGGGTACAAGGATGAATCTTAGATCTATAACAAGAAAATTAATGTGCTAAACTCAAATGTACCATATGCTGAATTTATTAAACTAAGATTGACTATTAATGAAAAGTAAAACTATGCTAGATATAGAAATGACATAAAAGTTATTTGTTATCTTATTTTTATGGAAATATAGGTATGTATTAGGTATAGGTATAATGTGGGTAGGAATATAATTCTAGATCAGTCGTAAGATTTTATATCTAGTGTCTCTACCTTTCTAGATAGTTTTATCAGCTTGGGATAGTTGCATCAATGCTAGTGTTTGAGTTAGACTCTAGTATCCTTTATGGAATACCTTCTCATTCATGATGAAAAATATTGGATGCTTTTAGGTTTTTATTCTCCTTTACTCTATCACTTTCAATTGTATGTGATGTATTTTCACTCCTAGTGAAATGTCAAAAGCCTAGCTTTCTAGCTTTAATGTGACCTTTGGGAAAAGTGTATTATTGGGAACATGGTGATGATATGACCCAAAATTACCCAATTGTCAAATGGAATTTCTTACATATCCAATACTCTAGAAGAGGGCCTTAGACTCATGAAATGTTTTCCTACATGTTAGATTTTATGTGAATAATGAAATGTGTGTGAAGCAAGTACAACACTGACATATCTTGTAACATGGAAAATATGACATTATGATTTTTTATTTAGTAATTCATACATGTAGTTTTATTCTTCCATTGACTAATATCAGAACAAAGGAGAATATAAAATCTTTTGGAAATTTGACTAGTTCTTGAGTGTTCTTTTGGTCTTATTAATAGGTGAAGAATGAATGTGGGTTTATATCATATTAATATCAATCCTATTAGGAGATAACTTGTACTCAAACACTTAAGTTGAATATTGTGATACATTTAATTTTTAAATTGGATTAATTTATGGAACTAGACACTTATATCGCATCAAGACAATAATGTCGATGTTATTATCTATCCTATACATTAGTGTCCAAGGGGAAGGAGAGCATACATAGGCTTAGAATATGTAGAGGTATAAAATAAGTAAATTTAAAGAATTTTGAAAAGATATAACATTTTTTTAATCAATATAAAGCTGGTAAGACTAAGTGATGCAGGAGCATATACAATAGCTTTATGAAAGACATGGTCAAGTTGGAAATCATCAAGCATGCAAGCTCAAGTCATGTTTTAGTATGGATAGGTTTTTAATTTGAGTTAAAATTATATTTCAGTCCAAATGTTTTTTTAAGAGGAGTAAATATAATTTTGAAAAATGTAAAAATTTAAAAGGGTGAAAAGTAGTTAGAGAAGATATCCCACGTTAGAAGCTAATCTTGGCTTGTGGAGCAAATAAAGGAAGTGGTTGAAATATTCCAAGCATAGGATGTTGTTAGATAATCTTTCCCATTTAATATGTTGGTTTGAGTAAATCTCTCTCATTTTTTTCATCTTATAACCAAGTTGGGCGTAGGAGAGAGAAGGAATTCATTCCTTAAGAGTGTTATATGTATATGGTCAAAATTGATCTTGAGAAGAGGGGAGAGATAGAGAGAGATGATCTCTCCTTCAAGGGAAGAAAGCTAGAGAGGTGAAATAGGAGATCGAAAGCATGTAATAATGTAAGGGAGAAAGTGGAGATTGCATGTGAAGACAAGAAAAAGGTGTGAAGATATCCAATAAGGCTATTAGAAGCCATTGATTCCCATGAATCATGTAATATTGAGAAATATGATTGTAAGTATTCTATTTTGATTAAGAATAAGTATATTTTATTTTAATTTGAATATATATAAACAATGGTCTCATATATATAATTATTGTTTAAGGCAATATAAAGAGTATGTAGGCCCATGTGTATGTATTTCCCATAGAGTTTAAAGAAAAATGATAAACTTATGGTGTAATAAATGCATGAGGAACCTTTAGATGTATTATAAGAACAATTTGGAAATGGTATTATGTGATAAATAGGTATAAATAACTTTGAATGTTGTAAAGGTTATAAAAATGGTTATGGATGGGATAATTTAACACAAACACAATCCACTGTCCTTTGAATAGATCTACATAAAGAGGAATGCATGGGACTTGAAAAATAATGGGAGTATGTCTATAGCATAAATAATTATCCAAATGATGATAAAGTGGATCTAGAAACCCACTACATTCCTTAAGATCCTAGAAATCCTGCGCTCGGCCTATAAATGATAGAGTACAAGTAGTTACAAGAACTTTATCATGTTTTATTCACCAAAGGGAATGAAAGTAACATTTTTAGAATGAGGATAAATCAAGGAGATAAAAGGAAAGTCTTTTTAATACATAACACCCATTGGAATCAAGATCCATTGAAAACCTTGGAGTTTATTGTTGACTGTCATAAAAACACAATGAAAACAATGATAGATTCCCTTGTTTAGACTGAACAGAGGTGTAGATTATAAAATTTAATGAATGGAAAAGTTATATAACATATATAAAGACTTAAATAAACCATTGGGATCCCTTTAAACCCATAAAAACACTCCCAAATGGATTATGTGTGCTATCAGCCTATGAAAATCCTTAAAAGCCTTAGAATTAGGGTTTAGTCGATAAAGGGAGATTCCACTCGTAAAATGGATTGAAAATTTCTAGTATTTCCATTAGGGAAGTTACCAAATTATTGGAAGTAGTTTCATACCTATAGTGTATAGTTAAGTACAAAAAATGTCACCTACAATCAACTTTTAGGTGAATGCATGCAAAAGAGAGTAGGCCTATCCGAGAAAAGTGATTTTGTCCAATGTAAGGGGACAAGAAATGGTTGATTCACCTATAATGGCCTATTTATTATCTATAATTATTCTTAGCTTTTATATAAATTCCACACAATGTTCAAGACAAGGATATTTTCACAAAAAAAGGGCTAAGTAGAGCAGTGCTTATAAAGGGAACTACAAATCCATACAAAGGAACCTCATCTAATTCTCAAGTATGTTACATAATATATAAATGGGTATAAAAAAATTTATTAGCATTCATGTTTGAGATAACCTATGAGAAATTATGTTCAATAAACAAATAAAAAGGGATATAAGGAAGATATACAACATGTAATTTGAGAATCCTAAGCCTTCTACCAAAGGATGAATGATATTGATGGGTTTGTATAGATATGTTAAGGTGTATTATATTTCTTAGAGAGGTTAGATCAATAATCAAGAAGTTTTTCTTACATAAGTGGGGTTTTTTAATCCAAGGAATAGGTTTAAGAGGAGGTGTGTGTACATTGACACCATTTTAATATCAAAGGAAGTTGTTTGAGCTAGGATGGGCATCATTTTTGGTATCAAAGTTGGTAAGCTCTTGGGAAAAGAATTTTTTCTATAATTTTATAATTACATTGCATCAAATGTGAGAAAATAGTTTTGGTTCTAATGTATTGATAATTACACATGTATGTTGAGTTGACAACAAGATTGGCACTTAAAGTGAGAAATAAGATGTTTAAATTAGAAAACACAAAGTTGGTTTGACAAGGTGAAATAGACTTGTCCAATTAAATAGGTCTAAATAAGGCCTAAGGTGAAGAGGAAAAGAAAAGAGATGGAGGAGTTGTTGAGAAGAATGTATAGTAGCAGATTACATGAGGGTACTAAGGATAAATCAAGCATGCAAAAGAAGAAAGGTATGACTAGTATTGAAGTTGATAAATATATTTCTAGTTTGAAGAGATATATTACTAAGTTTGTAAATAAATATGAGTATTGGATGCAGTTGAATAGGCAAGCATGGGTATGGCCAATGAGGAAGAGGTTGAAGTCGCCAATTGATCTCTTAATGAAGAGGAGAAGAAGGTAATAGGAAATTGTCAAGGAGAGTGGAGCCCATAGAGGATTGAAGAGTGTAGACAAGTTATAAAGAAAGAAACAAAAAAAGGAAGGGGTTGTGAAGAAGTTTCTCATTTTGGAGAACAAGAGAAGAGAAAAAAGAGAAGATGAAGTGTCAGGAAGAGCACTTGAGAAGATGAGAGTGTTAGTTAAGAGAGAACTAATAGGGACCTCATGGTCTCTTTTTTTATATCCAATGTTGTATTTTAATGGATAATTGTAGGTATTAGTATCCTTATGAATGTAAAAATAAAGGCCTTGAATAATGATATGATTGGTGTAAGAGAAGACACCAAGCACACAAGTGAATGTGCAAGAAAGAAAGAAGAGTTTGTTATTGTTGATAGAGAAGAAGAAGGAATGCATTGGGTAATGCATGCAAAGAGTATTTAGAACCTTTTACATCCAAGATAAGAGAAGGAAGTTGAAGATAAATTCTATGATGCCATGGAATACCAAGTAGAGGTAAGATAACAACCATACATAAAGGAAGAGAAAGATTGCTCCACAGATCAGTCTTATAATGAGGTAAATGAGTGTTTAGGACTTGATTATGATTGTTATTATGAGAACAAGGTTGCTAATGTGCAGGTGAGTAAAGTGAAAAGAATAGTACAACCATTGGAAAAGGCTCAAGAACATGGTTATGTGGTGCCTAAATGGATGGTGAAGCACACACCCAAGGAACAAGTAAGCAAACATGAAAGTTTACCTTATAAGATTGATTTTCCTCATATGAATGTATGTGTGCAAGGAGATGAGAGGATAAATAAAGTTTATTTTTAAGTTTTGGCACAAAAGCATGGTTATCAGATACCTAAATGGCTTGAGAATCCAAATGATAAGAGAAAGAAGAAAGTATGGGTACATAAGAAGGCAAAGAGTGAAGATGTATGTGAAAAGGAGCTTTAACAAAGGAACCCATGAAGAAGTATGGAAGCTAATATAAGAAGACAAGAGAATGAAGATGAGATGGTGAGTATGGAAGAGGCATTCGATAAAGACAAGAGGTTTGAGAAGTACACCAAAGAGGTAAAAGGTAAATAAATTATTTATGGTGATGTTTTTGAGTCATTTACTGATATCTTTATGGAAAATGAGGAATGGAAAGTGTCTATGAGGACTAACATGCAACAAGGAGAGAGTTCAAAATGGATGGATAATAAGGAAAGAGGTGAGTATGCAGCAAAGTAATACCTCATTAAAGGCAGATAATAAACAATATGGCTTTAAGAAGAGATTGAAGAGAGCAATGAGACAAAAGGTAATGATGTTTCAATTTATTTTTATAATTATATTGATGAATAAGTTGGTTTGTATGAAGACAAGCCAAGAAAGGATGGAATGATGTACAATAAAAGTAAAAGACAAGCAATCCTTAAGGATGATGAACCCATATTTGATGAAGATAATGGAGAGATATATGAGACCTCAACAAAGGAGGAATTGATAATGTTGGAAGAGTTGTTTGGTCATCCAAGAGAGATAGATACAAACATAAACCATGATGAGAACACCAATAGTGAGAATGAAGAAATAAAAGAGCACACTAAGGTGGCAAAGGCAGTTTTAAATAAAGAACAAGAAAGTGAAGGCAGCTAAGAGACTTCATGGTCTCAAGTTTTTACTTCTAACATTGCCTTGGATGTTTTGAGTGTAGGTTTTGAAGAGATGAAGATGAATTAAGTCCATATCCCAATGGACAAGCTCTTTAACCAAGAAGACAAAGAAGATCTTGAAAACACATATGAGGATAAAGCATGAATATGGGATATTACAGCTTAGAAGGAGATGAGGAGAAGGACATACCAAAAGAGGAAGAAAATCAAGATGAAATACAAAGCCTATCAAAGACAAACACAAGCACTAGAATTATCAACAAGACCTTGGGATCCAGGTATAGAGCGAAGACTAAAGCATAGAAGAAGCATTGCATTTGAACTAATGTTCAAATCCTTTATACAGGGAGAGTATAATGCAGAATCATCCAAAATAGCTTCATGGAGGACATGGTCAAGTTGGAAATCATCAAGCATGCAATCTTGAGTCATGTTTTAGTATGGATAAGTTTTGAATTTGAGTTCAAATTATATTTCCCTCTAAATGTTGTTTTAAGAGGAGTAAATTTAATTATGAAAAATGTAAAATGTAAAAAGGGTGAAAAATAGTTAGAGAAGATCTCCCACATTAGAAGCCAATCTTGGCTTGTCAGAAAATAAAGGAAGTGGTTGAAATATTCCAAGCATAGGATGTTGTTAGATAATCTTTCCCATTTAATATATTGGTTGGAGTAAATCTCTCTTGTTTTGTTTTTCTTAGAACCCAAGTTGGGCATAGGAGGTAGAAGGAGTTTATTCCTTAAGAGTGTTATATGTATATTGTCAAAATTGATCTTGAGAAGAGGGGAGAGATATAGAGATAGGATATCTCCTTCAAGGGAATAAAGATAGAGAGGTGACCCAGGAGATCAAAATCATCTAAGAATGCAAGGGAGAAAGTGGAGATTGCATGTGAAGATAAGAAGAAGCTATGAAGATGTATAATAAGCCTGTTGGAAGCCATTTATTCTAATGAATCATGTAATATTAATCAATATGATTGTAATTATTATAGTTTTACTAAGAATAAGTATATTTTATTTTCATGTTAATGTATATAAGCAGTGGTCTCATATATAAAATTCTAGTCTAGGGCAATATAAAGAGAATGCAGGCCTATGTATATGTATCTCCCTTAGATATTAAAGAAAAATGATCACATTATGGTGTAATAAATGCATGAGGAAACTTTATATGTATTCTAAGAACAAGTTTTAAATGGTATTATGTGATAAAGAGGTCTAAAAAACTTTGAATGTTGTAAGGGTTATAAATAGGGTTATGGACAGGCTAATTTAACACAAACACAGTCCACTATCCTTTGAATAGATATATGTAAATAGGAATTCATGGGTCTTGATAAATCATGGGATTAGATCTATATCATGAATAAGTATCCAAATGATGATAAATTAAACCTATAAACCCACTAAATGCCTTAAGATCCTAGAAATCCTACCCTTGACATATAGGTGATAGAGTATAGGTAGTTACAAGAAGTCTAGGATGTTTTTCTGACCAAAGGGAATGAAAATAAACTATTTTTCGTGAGAATACATAGATTATATAAGAGTAAATTCTTTTTAAGACATAACACCCATTGGAAGCAAGATCCATTGAAATCCTTGGAGTATATTGTTGACTGTCATAAAAACATAGTGGAAATAATGATAGATTCCCTTGTTTGGAGTGAATAGAGGTTTATATTGGAAAATTTAATGAATTTAAAAGTTTTATAACATATATAAATACTTAAATCAACAATTTTTATCCATTTAAACCCATAAAAACACTCCTAAATTAATTTAGTATGCTCTTGGCCTATGCAGACCCTTGAAAGCCCTAAAATTAGGGTTTAGTGGATAAAGGGAGATTCCACTAGTATAATGGCTTTAAAATATGAATTATTTCCCTTAGGGAATTTTAAAAACTACTTAAATTAGTTTCATACTTTTATTTTATGGTCAAGTACATAAAATACCACTTGCAATCAAGTTTTAGGTGAATGCATGCAAAAGAGAGTAGGCCTATTTGAGAAAAGTGATTTTGTCCAAAGGAGGGGGAAAATAAATTATTGATTCACATATAAGGTAATTATGGGTATCTTAAATGATTATTTTTTTTCATATAAATTCCATACAATGTTCAAGACAAGGAGCTTTACACAAAAAGAGGGCTAATTAGAGTAGGGCTTATAAAGGGAAGTATAAATACGTACAAAGGAACCTCATCTAATTCTCAAGTATGTTACATAAGAGCTTAATGGGTATCTAAAAATATCTTCACATTCATGTTTTAGAAAAATTATGAGAAATTATGGTCAATAAACAAAGAAAAAGGGCTACAAGGAAGATATGCCAACTAACAGGTAATTTGAGAATCTTAATCCTTATACCAAAGGATGAATGATATTTATGGGTATATATAGCTATGTTAAGGTGTATGAGATGTGTTAGAGAGGTTAGATAAAAAAATTAATAATTTTTCTTGCATAAGTGGGGTTTTTGAATCCAAGGAACAGGTCTAAGAGGAGGTGTGTGTACATTGACACCATTTTAGTATCAAAAGAAGTTTTTTGAGCCAAGATGGGCATCACTAGGAGATGGCCCAAGGGGAATATGATATAGTATATTCAAGTCTTGAGGAAGCAATTCATGTATATAACTAAGAGGAAAATCCATGGTCTGAGTTTGTAAAGTGTAGAAGACTGAGGTGCTACATAATCATAAAATATCATCTACATCCCCCTTTCTCCCCCCCATTAAAATAGTAATGAAATTTTTAGTTTAAAGGAAAGGAATAAGTACCTAGCTGTGTCGGCACACCTTATTTTTCCTTGAGTTTAATTTGATTGCTTTTTTGGAGTTAAATTTTGAGTGCTTTGATGGTGATTGACTAGAAACCAAGATCATATTACAATGTATAATCAATGCAGATAATATGTGTTAAAAGTACTTGAAATAGATTAAAATTCAAAAAATAAGGTTTAGGAGTACACTTGTGAGTTGAGGTAACTACCTTACCTATTCGAAAAATTTTATTAAAAAATATGTATCATTATAAGGCTCTAAAATTGAGATTAGGATAAATATAGATAAATATTTGAAGTGTGTATATACAAAGAGATATAGAGGTTAAAAGTCACATGCCCTAATTTTTTTATCAAAAGTGAGTTGCCACTTGGCAGTTGAGATTAGCTCAACTATGTAAACCATTGATAATTAACCTAGTGAGTTTTGATGATCAAGTCCAATCTAAAAACTTAGTAAGATTGAGTGATTTAACCACCCCAACCTTAATAAAAGGTAAACCAACTACTAGAGTAGATTGGCTCCCTAAAGTCTAAAAAATTTAGCTTGGTATCATCAAGTGAAATATCTTTATAATCTGAGATTGATTTAGATTTTTTAATATTAGACACAGGTTGCATATAATATGAACCTTAGATATGTCTCATGTTGAAATTTTTAAATCAATGGTACCATTTATAGAATTCTACCAAAAATGTGTATCAGAATCATATAACTATGTGCTTTGGCCAATTAAAAAAATTGTTTAAGTGTGGAGGACATGCTTCCAAATCATCCCCCCACTATATATGGAGAAATATGAAACTGATATAATTATGAATGTGGAGGACATGTTTCCAACCATGCCCCCATTATAAATTAGATATGTTGAATATTGTTAGCAGAGATTATTTGAAAACTCTAGAACATGCTAATTATAGGGATATACTACTTAGTGTAGAGCAAATATAAATATAATACAATAATTCAGACTTACATAACATTGTTTAAATATATAAATGCACTATTGCACAAAAATAGAAAAATAACACATAGAAATAGGAAGTATAGCCATATAGATTTAAAGGCAATTAAATAACTCACTATGCACTAAACATAGATAAAAGACTCTTGGAAAAACCATAATAGAAATATTTATTAAATCTCTAACACATATCAGAACCATCTTTCATTTCATCTAAGTATTATTTATAGAACATTCTAGAGTGTTGTTTCTTTACATTCCATTCTTCCAATATGCCACAAGGAAGACTCTACATATTCTTTACTCTATTTCATATTCTTTAAAAGGTACATACATCCAATAGATTATATAAAAAATAAAATATTATACTTTTTGCATGTGTCCAACCAATTATACTTTATACTTTTGGTAACCTCAATCTATACCCAAAACATTCCTAAACATAAATTTTTGTCTCACCATGAGACAAACTCACATCTTGAAATATTATTTAGAGTTGAGAGGATAAGTCATAAACACTAGTCTCAATTATTTTTCTAGGTGTTGTTTACCATTTTTCACCCATTGCACATTCCAGATCCACCCTTTTAGGTATTTAACTAAGTAGAATACTAGCCTAGCAACTTTTGAATATTTCAATATACTAAAATAGCTAGGTGGTCACCCTTTATGGGTTTTCAAACATTTTATACTCACCCCTAATGCTTAATAATATATACAATCTTTGAAAATATTGTGAGAATTACAAAATTGTTGTGAACAAAACCTAATGGGAGGTTGGTGGTGTGATTTGAATTGGTTGTGTAGGAGGATACTTTACTACTATTTATGCCTATGATGAGGCTAGATTCATTAAGTGTGAAGGGTTTGTTAGTGGTTTCTACCACTGATGAGTTGTTATTTCTATTTGTGAAACTATATTATTCTATTACAAAACTTATTGGACTTTTTGGGGTGGAATAAATTGAGGTTCATTTACCAGTTGAGAAATGAAAACATTGCCCTATGAAATATATTACTTCAACATATTTCAATCTATCATGGCCTTACACACCAAGGAAATCAAGATGCATAGTTAAATCTAGATCAACATAAAATTATATGCATATTCACCTTCTATAATAGAGATTAGTGATTCTATGTTTGACATCTTCATCTAAATATTCAACACTAACTTATCTAATCAATTTGTAACCCTTTGAGCTTGAATGCCCATAAATGTGATATACATAATCTCGTTAATCAATGACTAAATTTTTCACATGGTAATATCCCTATAATCCATTGTTTTATTAAGTGTAATGCTCATTGATTCTGTAGTATCCATTTGATCATACATCATAGCTTTAGATTTGTTTACGATAGGGAACATCATTTTCATAGTACCTAGGTATTTCTTGAGATGTTTCCGCTAGTTTAGTATTCCTTGATCTATTTATCTAGTTTTATTTTTAGTGGTATTTAAGACTTATTCGTATTGTTCAAGCATCACATAGATTTTTTTAATCTCTATTCTTAGACCGTACCCTTGTGCTTGTAATGTTTGAAGGCATTACCTGGACAAACAATTCATAGTGAGTTATGTAAATAAAACCACGAGTTTCTTATCCTTACACATGACTTGATCAATAATAAATTACGTAAATAGCTTATGATAATTACTATAAATTATCTATCATGACATTTTGAGTTGGTTGTTCAATTCTAATTTTTCTTCATACAGGTGAAAAACTTCTTATTCTAAGTTTAAGGTATTTTATGAAATTTAATTCTCAAAGATAATAGTAACTTAAATTTATTTCGATATAGGTAGCTAATAAACATCAAAATATGTTTGCATTTTAATTGATACAAGTTCCATAGTTGTCATTATAGGTGTTGTCAAAGCTGTTGTGAATTAAGCCAAATGTAGTGAGAAAGTGGTGTACCATGTGGATTTTGTGGGGACATACCACAACCAATGAGTAGAAATATGAGCTTTTAGATATGAAGCCTCCTCATTTTAACCTAATTTATCTTGAGACTTGTGCAATGTTTCATTCTCTACATCTTCCTTGTCTCGAGGCTCCTTTTCTTTCGTAGCTTTATCTCTAACTTCAACCTTAGCTTTAGCCTTTGTCTCAGTTTCATGTTTGTCTTACACCTCAGTATTATCCTTAGTTTCAATTTCATCTTTGGATTTATCTTTTGCTCCTCGGGTTTCATTTTCACATTTCACATGCTCCTATTTCTTTCACTGGTCCTCTTCATCCTTAGCTTTATCTCTAGCTATTTGATCAACAACTAATTGTTTGGTTTGCTCATATTTTGCATTTTATTCAGCTTAAGACCTAGATTTTGCCTCTTTTTCATATTTCTTATATTAGATAATATATGACTCTTATTATTTTCATTTTTGTCAATCCTATTGTTTCTTTTTTGCTTCTGCTTCTTCCTCCTATTTCCTCATAACCTCTATTTCCTTGGCACACTTCTTCGTATCCTCTACTTCTTCATCTTACTTATTCATAGACTCTACTTATTTGGATTTTTTAAGGTTCTTTTCATATTCCTTTTTATTGATCCAAAACATGAAAGTCTTGGTTGAATAATATTTCAAAAACACAAATAATAATGCTAGCTTTGAGAAGAGATGTTTTATTGCTCAAAATTATAGATACAACATATGCCTATCTCTGAGAAGAGATGTTTGTTTTCTTTTTTGGCCTACATATATATTTATACCTAGTTTTGAAGTCAAGAGGAGGATTTTGAAGGTAAAACATCTTGATAGAATTGAAATGGGTCAACTTCTATGAATTAAAATAATATAGAATTTAAGAAATTACTATTTTTAGATTACTCTACTAAAATTGAAATTTGAGGAAATTTTATTTGGTTTTTGGAAGTAAAAAACACTAGGTAGAGATCCATGCCATCTCATGACATTCCCCTCATTCTTATATTTCCAATAATTCAAACAAGGATTCAAATGGAACTATGGTGCAAAAGTTATGGTTCCTAGAAGTTCTGCCACCAATTGGGGTAGGACCGTCACCTGAATTGTCAACTAGAGTGTTGCCCAGATCATTGCCAGAAGTGTTGTCTAGATCATTCCTCCCTCTTTGAGATGCAATGGTCCCCATTGCATCAAGAATATTTATCAAGTGTGGTAGTTGTGTCTTGATCTAATTCTCATCCACTAGAGCAAAACTCTACATATCAATCTCACCAATGTCCAATTGTTCTACTATGACTGAAGTGTTTAATAGAGGTGGATGATAAGTAATTGCTACATCATTTGGTATCATGGTTAGAACCCAATGCATACTTAGAATGGACTATTTTTTATGGAGCTATGTAGGGCCTGATTGTTTACCATTTCTCTCTAACCATTACTCTATGGATGAAAGGCCATAAACTTCCTTAGCTTATTATCCATTCACTTCTATTATTGTGTTGATTGTGTAGTCAAGGATGCAACATTGGCCCATTTGGATTATTGTGTCTTGACCACCATAAGAACAAAAAATTTGGCACTAATCAAGGAGATAGATGTGGAAGGTGGTACCCAGGGTACCCTATAGTGCCACATTCCAAGAGTGAAGGTGATCCTTTGGGTTCTTGATTCATATATTCCATATCGATCATACAAGAATGGCTAACCAAGGAGTACATCGCAAAAATCTAGATTGACCACATCATATAAGACCTCATCTTGAAAAGGTTTTATTGCATATGAAACAAGATACTAGTGGGTGACACGGAGGTTTCTCCCTAGAGTAAACCATCCAATACTATATGGCTTTGGGTGAGGATTCATGGACAAATTAAGACTTTTCACAACATTAGTAGAGATTAAATTTTTTTGACTCCTACTATCAAGAATGAAATGTCGAGGCTTACCTTTCACCCATAGTGTAGATTGAAACAACCTTTCCTTATCATCTACACTTTCCTTGTCAGTCTGTGATGAGGAAATGATGGCATTTGGATCAACATCTACAATCTCTTCTTCATCCTCTTCAACTTTAGGGTGTGTATGAGGTAGAGAAGTAGATGTTGAGGATTGTGACTCAGAAAGTAGAGACTTGATAGCTTGACATTCTTCTTTAGAGTGAGTTTTATATTTGTGATAATCACACTATTTCCCAATTTTCCCTTCCTTTTTCTTCTAATTTTGGCTTTGTGTTTGACCTTCTTTATCACTTTTCTATTTTGAAGGCTAACTCTTAATATTCATTCTTCCATACTTCTACTCAATCTTCATCGTGAATTTGTATGCCTTACTGAGGGTCTCAAAATTAAAGAGTTCCAATTCCTCTCATATATAAAATCATAGTCCACCATGATATTTGAGAACTTTATGTTGCTCAACTTCCTGGATGCACAATCTCATAGATAGATAATTAAAAATGTTAGTGTAATTTTGAACAAACTATTCCTTACCTTGGCAAAGTTATTACCACTCCATGTACAAATCATCATCTGCTCCAATGGATTAATATTTTTCCTTTATAGCTTCTATGAAATCATCCCAAGTAGGTTCCACCTCAAGGCCAATATCATCCATACTGAATCTCTTCTTTTACACTTCCCACCAATTTTTTACAGGAAATGATGCTTTCAAAAGAGAAAAAGTGATCTTCTCTTTATCAGTGAATTTATTTACAAAAAAAGAAGATGATAATTTATCCAACCAATTTTATACTACATCATCATTGAGTTTACCTTCAAATATAGGGATATAAAAATTCACCTAAACCTTGAAGGGTGTTGGGGCACTTAAAAGATGTGGAATTGTAGAAGAGGAGCCATAATTTGTCATTGGGATTTGTTGGAGAATTTTGGCAAATTATTACAACATTTGCACTTGCTATTATTAGAGGGATATATTCACCATTTCATTTCAAGGATCAAATGTCTCAGTGTTCTCCACCATTTGAGGTCATTTGGAGCAAATAGGTGGATAGTCAGTTGGATCTTGTATTTTCCCTAAGCTTCCTATAGTCTGACCTTGTCCTTGAGATCATACACTCTTAAGATAAACCACTCTAATACCACTAATCCAAACCTCAAAATTTTTTGTTGAAGAATATTCAAAGAACACACAAATAATAATGCTATCTCTGAGAAGAGATGTTTTATTGCTCAAAACTGTAGATACAACATATACCTATCTCTGGGAAGAGATGTTTATTTTCCTTTCCAGGATACATATCTATTTATACCTATTTACTTAAGGTAGGAGGATGATGTGGAAGGTCAGCGATCTTGAGGGAGATGAAATAGTTTGACTTCCATAAATTAAAATAATACAGAATTTGAGAAATTATTATTTTAAGCAATTTACTATTTTTAGCCTGCACTACTAAACTTAAAATTTGGGGCACTTCCATTTGGTTTTTGAGGGTCAAAACCATTAAGAAAATCTTAGTGACACATCATAGCATTCTCCTTATTCTTATCTTTCTAATAGTTTAAACGGGGAGTCAAATAGAGCTATGGTGTAAAATTTATGGCTTTCAAAAGTTCTACCACCAATTGGGGCAGGACTGTTGACAGAATTATCATCTGAAGTGTTGCTCAGATCATTGCCTGAAGTGTTATCTAGATCATTCCTCCCTCTTTGAGAAGAAATAATCCTCATTGCATCAAGAGTCTTTATCAAGTGTGGTAGTTGTGTCATGATCTTATTCTCACCCACTAGAGCAAAAAATCTATAGATCAAGCTCATCAATGTCTAGTTATTCTACTATGACTGAAGTGTTCAATAGAGGTGGATGATATAGAATGGATACATCATATGGTGTGATGGGTTGGAACCCAATTCATACTTGGAATGGAATATGCTTTGTGGAGCTATGTAGGGCCTAATTTTTCACCATTTCTGTTTGACCATCAATATGTGGATGGAAAGATATGAACTTCCAAAACTTGGTATCCATTCATTTCTATTATTATGTTGATTATGTAGTAAAGGTTGCAACATTAGCCCTTTTAGATTTTTGTGGCTTGAACACCATAAGAATAGATGTATTATCACTAATCAAGGAGATAGATGTGGAAGGTGGTACCTTAGGTACCTTTTAGCACCATGTTCCAAGAGTGAGAGTGATCCTTTGGGTTCTTGATTCATAGATTCCATGTCGATCATACATGAATGGTTGAGCAAGGATTACATCATAAATATCTAGATTGACCACATCACACAAGACATCATTTTGTAAAGGTTTTATTGCATATGAATGAAGACACTAGTGGGTGACATAGAGGTTTCTCCCTAGACTCAACCATCCAATACTATATATATTTGATTGAGGCTTCATGGATAGATTTAGACTTTGCATAACATTAGTAGAGATTAAATTCTTTTTACCCCCACTATTAAGAATGAAATGTAGAGGCTTACCTTTCACCCATAAGTTAGAGTGAAAAAACCTTTCCTTATCATTTGCCCTTTCCTCATGGGTCTATGATGAAGCAATGATGGCATCAGGCTTAGCATCTACAATCTCTTCATCCTCTTTGGTTGTAGGGTGTGTATGATGCAAAATAGGAGATGTTGTATATTGTGACTCAGAAAGCAAGGACTTGATGGCTCAATGTTATTCTTTGGACATAGTTCTAGTTTTTTGGTAATAACACTATTTCTCAATCTTCTCTTCCTTTTACTTCAAATTTTGGCCTCATGTTTGACCTTATTTGTCACTTTTATATTTTGGAGGTTGAGTTTTCATATTCATTCTTCCTTGCTTCTACTCAATCTTCACCACAAACTTGTATATCTCACTGAGGGTCTCCAAATTTAAGAGTTTCATTTCTCCCTATATATACCATTGTACTCCACCATGATATTTGAGAACCTTATGTTTCTCAAATTTTTGGATGCCCAATCTCACGGATAGATAATAAAAAATGTCAGTGTAATCTTGAATAAATTGTTCCTTAACATGGTAAAGTTGTTGCCACTCTTTGTACAGATCATCATATGCTCCAATTGGGTAGTATTCTTCCTTTATAGCTTCTATGAAATCATCCTAGGTAGGTTCCACCTCAATTCAATTATCATCCATACTGAATCTCTTCTTGTACACTTCCCACCAATTTTTCATCGGCAATAATTATATCAAAAGAGCAAAAGTGATCTCTTTATCAGTGGATTTATTTATAGAAAGATTAAAATTGATCCAACCAATTTTTAACTACATCAACATTTATTCTTTCTTCAAATGTATGGATATCAAAATTCACCTGAACCTTGAAGGGTGTTGGAGCACTGAAAATATGTGGGGTTGCAGAGTAGGAGCGAAAATTTCCCATCAAGATTTATTGGAGAAGTTGGAAAAATTATTTTAAAATATATGTTTTCTACTAATGGAGGGCTTAATTCACCATTTCCTTGAAAGGATCATATGTCTTGGTGTTGTCCATTATTTGAGTTCATTTAGACCGAATAGGTGGATAGTCTAGTGGATCTTTCCACCCAAGCTTCTTGTAGCCTGACCTCGTCCTCAAGATCATACACTCTTAAGATAAATTTCTCTAATACTTCTGATCTAAAATTCAAAATTCTTGGTTGAATAATATTTCAATAACACATAAATAATAATAATAATATCTCTAAGAAGAGATATTTTATTACTCAAAATTGTAGATACAACATATGCCTATCTCTAGGAAGAGATGTCTATTTTCCTGTTCAAGATACATACTTATTTATACCTATTTTTTAGGGTGGGAGGATGATGTGGAAGGTCACCAATCTTGAGGGAGATGAAATGGTTCAACTTCCATGAATTATAATAATATAAAATTCATGAAATTACTATTTTTAAAAACTTACTATTTTTACACAACACTAGTAAAATTAAAACTTGGGGCACTTCCATTTAGTTTTTTGGGGACAAAACCACTTATCAGATCTCTATGCCATCTCATGGAATTATCTTCATTATTATATCTCCAATGGTTCAAATGGGATGTCAAACAGAGATATGGTGTAAAATTTATGGCTCCTAAAAGTTTTACCGCCAATTGGGGTAGGACCATCACTAGAATTATCCCTTGATGTGTTACTCATATCATTACTTGAAGTGTTGTCCAAATCATTCCTCCCTCCTTGAGAATAAATGGTCCCAATTGCATGAATATTATTTATCAAGTGTGTTAGTTGTTTTTTGATCTAATTCTCATCCACTAGAAAAAAAACTTTGTAGATCAAGCTCACCAATGTCCATTTGTTCTGTTATGACTAAAGTGTTCAATAGAGTTGGATGATATGGAACACAACATCATTTGGTGTCATGGGTTGGAACTTGATGCATGAATGGATGGATTTTGCTTTGTGGAGCTATATAGGGCTTGATTATTCACCATTTTTATATAACCATCAATCATTGGAATGAAGGCTATGAACTTCCTCAGCTTGGTATCCATTCACTTCTATTGTTGTGTTGACTATGTAGTCAAGGTTGGAAAATTGGCCCTTTGGGATTTTTATGGATTGACCACCATGAGAATAAATTTATTGGCACTAATCAAGGAGACATATGTGGAAGGTGGTACCTTTGGTACCCTATAGCACCACATTCCAAGAGTGAGGATGATCCTTAAAGTTCTTGATTCATCAATTCCATGTCGATCATACATGAATGGATGACCAAGGAATACATCACAAACATATAGATTGACCACATCACATAAGACCTCATTTAGAAAGGTTTTATTGCATATGAAAGAAAACACTAGTGGGTGACACAGAGGTTTCTCTCTAGACTCAACCATATAATATTGTATGGATTTAGGTGAGGTTTCATAGATATATTTAGACTTTTCACAACATTAGCATAGATTAAATTCTTTTGAATCCCACTATAAAGAATGAAATGTAGAGGATTACCTATCACCCATAATTTAGAGTGAAACAACCTTTCCTTATCATCTGCCCTTTCCTCGTGGGTCTATGATAAAGTAATGATGGCATCAACTCAAAATATACAATCACTTCTTAAGTCTCTTTGACTATAGGGTGTGTATGAGGTAGAGTAGTAGATGTTGAAGATTGTGACTCAGAAAGTAGAGACTTGATGGCTTGACATTCTTTTTTGGAGTGAGTTCTAGATTGTGGTAATCACACCATTTCCCAATCTTCCTTTCCTTTTACTTTAAATTTTGGCCTCGTATTTGACTTTTGTTATCACTTTTATATTTTGAAGGCTGACTCTTCATATTCATTCTTCAATGCTTATGCTCAATCTTCATTGTGAACTTGTATGCCTCACTAAGGGTCTCCAAATTGAAGAGTTTCATTTCCTCCTATATATACCAGTGTAATCCACCATGATATTTTATAACCTTATGTTTCTCACTTACCTGTATGTCCAATCTCACAAATAGAGAATGAAAAATGTCAATATAATCTTGAATAGACCATTCCTTACATTGGCAGAGTTGTTTCCACTCTATGTAGAGATCATCATATGCTCTAATAGAGTAGTATTCTTCTTTTCTAGCTTCTATGAAATCATCCCAGGTAGGTTTCACCTCAAGGTCAATATCATCCATACTAAATCTATTCTTGTACACTTTCCAGTAATTTTTGACAGGCAATGATGACTTCAAAAGAGTAAAAGTGATCTTCTCTTCATCGATGAATTTATTTATAAAAAATATGATGACAATTGATCCAACCAATTTTTTACTACATCAGCATTGATTTTTTCTTCAAATTTAGGGATATCAAAATTCACCTGAACCTTAAAATGTGTTGGGGCATTGAAAAGATGTGGGGTTGCAGATGAGGAGCCAAAACTTTCCATCAAGATTTTTCAAAGAATTTGGATAAATTATTGTAGCATATACACTTGCTTCTATTGGAGGGTTTCATTCATCATTTCCTTAAAAGAATCAAATGTCTTGGTATTGTCTACCATTTGAGGTCATTTGAAGTGAACAGGTGGATAGTCTATTGGATCTTGTATTTTTCACCTAAGCTTCATATAGTCTAACCTCACTCTTGAGATCATACACTATTAATACAAATTGATTTGATACCACTGATCTAAAACTCAAAAGTCTTAGTTTAAGAATAATTCAAGAACACTCAAATAATAATGTTATCTCTGAGAAGAGATGTTTTATTGCTCAAAATTGTAGATACAATATATTCTTATCTCTAGGAAGAGATGTTTGTTTTCCTTTTCAGACTATATATATTTATACCTATTTTTTAAGGTAGGATTAGGATGTGTCAGGTCACCAATCTTGAGGGAGATGAAATGGTTTAACTTTCATGAATTACAATAATACAAAATTTGAGAAATTACTCTTTTTAGAAACTTACTATTTGTAGATTGCACTGCTAAAATTGAAATTTAGATAAATTTCAATCAATTTTCAAAGTTCATAAGCCACTGAGTATATCTCTATGCCTTCTCATGGTGTTCCCCTCAATCATAGCTTTCCAATAGTTTAAATAGGGAGTCAAATGAAGCTACGGTGCAAAAGTTATGGCTCTCAGAAGTTCTACCACCAATTGGGGTAGGACCGTGACGTGAATTGTCACCTGAAGTGTTGCTTGGATCATTGTCTAAAGTGTTAACTAAATAATTCATCCCTCCTTGAGAAGAAATGGTCCCCATTACATCAAGAGTCTTTATCAAGTGTGGCAATTGTGTCTTGATCTGATTCTTATCCACTAGAGCAAAAATTTATAGATCAAGCTCACCAATGTTTGGTTATTTTACTATGACTAAAGTATTTAATAGAGGTAGATGATATGGAATGGATACATCATTTGGTGTCATGGGTTAGAACCCAATGCATACTTGGAATGGATTGTGCTTTGTGGAGCTATGTAAGGTCTAACTTATCATAATTTCTATTTGACCATTGATCTATGGATGGAAGGCCATGAACTTCCTCAACTTGGTATCCATTCACTTCTATTATTGTGTTGATTGTGTAGTTAGGAATACAACATCAACCTTTTTGGATTTCTATGGCTTGACCACCATGAAAATGAACTTCTTGACACTAATCAAAGAGACAGATGTGGAAGGTGATACTTTGAGTACCCTTTAGTGTCATGTTTCAAGAGTGAGGGTGATCTTTTAGGTTCTTGACTGATAGACATCATGTTGATCATACATGAATGGTAGACCAAAGAGTACATCACAAATATCTAGATTGACCACATCACACAAGACCTCATTTTGAAAATTTTTTATTGCATATTAAAGAAGACACTGGTGGGTGACATGGAGGTTTCTCACTGGACTCAACCATCTAATATTGTATAGCTTTGGGTGATACTTCATGAATAGATTTAGACTTTTCACAATATCAACAAAGATTAAATTCTTTTGAATACCACTATCAAGAATTAATTATAGTGTCTTACCTTTCACCCATAACTTAGATTGAAATAACCTTTCCTTATCATCTATACTTTCTTCATGGGTCTATGATAAAGCAATAGTGGCATCAGGTTCAGCATCTACAATCTCTTCTTCATCCTCTTCGGTTGTAGAGTGTGTATGAGGTAGAGCAGTAGATGTTGAGGATTGTGACTTAGAAATTCGTGATTTGATGGATTGACATTATTATTTAGAATGAGTTCAAAATTTATGGTAATCCCACCATTTTCCAGTCTTCCCTTCCTTTTGCTTCTATTTTTTTCCTCGTATTTGATCTTCTTTATCACTTTTCCATTTTGAGGGATGAATATTTGTATTCATTCTTCCATGCTTCTACTCCATCTTCACCATCAACTTGTATGACTTACCAAGCGTATCCAAATTGAAGAATTTAATTTCCCCCCATATATACCATTTTAGTCCACCATGATATTTGAAAACACTATGTTTCTCACTTTTTTGCATGCCCAATCTCGTAGATAGAGAATAAAAAAGATCAATGTAATCTTGAATAGACTATTCCTTTGGTGAAGTTGTTATCACTCAATGTACATATCATCATATGCTCTAATGGGATAGTATTATTCCTTTACAACTTATATGAAACTATCCCAAGTAGGTTCCGTCTCAAGGCTAATATCGTCCGTACTAAAATTGTTCTTGTACACTTCTCACCAATTCTGACAAGTAATGACGCTTTGAAAAGAGCAAAAGTGATCTTCTCTTTATAAGTGAATTTACTTATATAAAAATAGGATGACAATTGATCCAACCAATTTTCTACTACATCAACATTGATTTTGCCATCAAATATAGGGATATCAAAATTCACCTAAACCTTGAAGGGTGTTGGGGCATTAGAAAGATGTTGGGTTATAGATGAGGAGCTATAATTTTCAATCAAGATTTTTTAGAGAATTTGGGAAAATTATTATAGAATCTACTCTTGTTGCTATTAGAGGGCTTCATTCACTATTTATTTGAAATGATCATATATCTTAGTATTGTCCACCATTTGAGGTCGTTTGAAGTGAACAAGTGGAAAGTCTGATGGATCTTGTAATTTCCACCCAAGCTTCCTATAGTCTAACCTCATCCTCAGGATCATATACTTTTAAGATAAACCACTCTAATACCACTGATTCAAAACTTAAAAGTCTTGTCTAAATAATATTTCAAAAATACATAAATAATAATGTTATCTCTGAGAAGAGATGTTTCATTGCTTAAAATTGTAGATACAACATATGGACATCTCTGGGAAGAGATATATGTTTTCCTTTTTGAGTTACATATACATTTATACATATTTTTGAAGGTAGTAGGAGGATGTAGAAGGTCATAATTTGAGAAATTACCATTTTTAGAAACATACTATTTTTAGATTACACTATTAAAATTAAAATTTGGGGCACGTGTATTTGGTTTTCAAGGGTCAAAACCGATTGATCAAAGATATGTGTTATCTCATAGCATTCCCATCATTCTTATCTTAGTCAAACAGAGCTATGGTGAAAAATTTATGGCCCCCATAAATTTTTCCATCAATTAGGGTAGGACCATCACTCGAATTGTCCCTAAAAGTATTGCCTTGATCATTTCTTGAATTGTTATCTGGATCATTCCTCCCTCCTTGAAAAGCAATGGTCCCCATTGCATCAAGATTCTTCATCAATTGTGATAGTTGTGTCTTGATCTAATTATCATCCACTGGAGTAAAAATTTATAGATCAAGCTCACCAATATCCAGTTGTCCTACTATGATTGAAATGTTCAATAGAGGTGGATGATATGGAATGGATACATCATTTGGTATCATGGGATTGAACCCGATGCATAGTTTGAGTGAATTGTGCCTTATGGAGCTATGTAGGGATTTATTTTTCACTATTTTTGTCTGACCATCAATATATAGATAGAAGGTCGTGAACTTCCTTAGCTTGGTATCCATTCGCTTCTATTGTTATGTTGATTTTGTATTCAGGGCTACAACATCAGCCCTTTTTTATTTATGTGGCTTGATCACCATGAAAATAAATTTCACAATACTAATTAAGGTCATAGATGTGAAAGGTGGTACCTTAGGTACCTTATATCACTATGTTCCAAGAGTGAGGGTGATCCTTCAGGTTCATGATTCATAGATTCCATGTGATCATACATGAATGGCTGACCAAGGAGTACATCACAAACATCTGAATTGACCACATCACACAAGACCTCATCTTGGAAAGGTTTTATTGTATACGAAAGAAGAAACTAGTGGGTGACATAGAGGTTTCTCCCTAGACTCAACCATCTAATACTGTATGGATTTGGGTGAGGCTTCATGGACAGATTCAAATTTTTCACAACATTAATAGAGATTAAATTCTTTTGACTCCCACTATCAAAAATGAAATGTAGAGGCTTACCATTCACCCATAACTTAGAGTGAAACAACCTTGTATTATCATCTACCCTTTCTACATGGGTATATGATGAAGTAATAATGGAAATAAGCTCATCATCTATAATCTCTTCTTCATCCTCTTTGATTGTAGGGTGTGTATGAGGTAGAGTAGTACATGTTGAAGATTATTACTTAGAAAGTAATGACTTAATGTCTCGACATTATTTTTTGGAGTGAGTTATAGATTTGTGGTAATCACATCATTTACCAATCTTCACTTCCTTTTTCTTCCAATTTTATCCTCGTCTTTAACCTTCTTTGTCATTTTTCCATTTTGAAGGCTGACTCATCATATTCATTCTTTCATGCATCTTCTCAATCTTCATCATATACTTGTATGTCTCATCGAGGATCTCCAAATTTAAGAGTTCCATTTCCCCCATATATACCATTGTATTCCACCATGTTATTTGAGAACCTTGTGTTTCTCACTTTCCTAGATGCCCAATATCGTAGATAGAGAATAAAAAATGTCAGTATAATCTTGAAAAAACTATTCCATACCATGGTAAAGTTGTTGCCACTCATTATACAGATCATCATATGCTCCAATGGGGTAGTATTATTTCTTTATAACTTCTATGAAATCATCCTAGGTAGGTTCAACCTCAAGGCTAATATCATCCATACTAAATCTTTGCTTGTATACTTCCAACCATTTTTTGATAGATAATGATGATTTCAAAAGAGCAAAAGTGATCTTCTCTTTATCAGTGGATTTATTTATAGAAAAATAAGATGACAATTATACCAACTAATTTTCTACTACATTAGCATTGATTTTGCCTTCAAATATAGGGATATCAAAATTCACTTGAACTTTGAAGGGTGTTGGAGCACTGAAAAGATATGGAGTTGTAGATGAGGAGCCAAAAATTTTCTTTGAGATTTGTTGGAAATTTTGGAAAGATTATTGTACCATATATGCTTTTTGTTTTTGGAGGGATTAATTCACTATTTCCTTAAAAGAATTAGATGTCTCAATGTTTTCCACTATTTGAGTTTATTTAGAGTGAATAGGTGGATAGTCTATTGGATCTTGTATTTTCCAACCAAGTTTCCTCTTGTCTGACCTCATCCTTGAGATCATACACTCTTAAGACAAATCACTCTAATACCATTGATCCAAAAATTTAAAGTCTTGGTTGAATAATATTTCAAGAACATAGAAATAATAATTCTATCTCTGAGAAGAGATGTTTTATTGATCGAAATTGTAGATAAAACATATGCCTATCTCTAAGAAGAGATGTGTGTTTTCTTTTTTAGGATACATATCTATTCATACCTATTTTTGAAGGTAGGAAGAGGATTTGGAAGGTTACCAATCTCAAGGGAGATGAAATGGTTTGACTTTCATGAATTACAATAATACAAAATTTGAGAAATTACTATTTTTAAAAACTTACTATTTTTAAACTGCACTACTAAAATTAAATTTTAGGGCACTTCTATTTAGTTTCTATAGGTAAAAACCCACTAATCAGAGCTCTATGTTATCTCATGGTGTTACCATCATATTTAGCTTTCTAATAGTTTAAATGGGGAGTCAAAAAGGGATATGGTGTAAATTTTATGGCTCTTGAAAGTTATACCACCAATTAGGGTAAGACAGTCGCCCAAATTTTTCCCTGAAGTGTTACTCAAATAATTTTGTGAAGTGTTTTCTGGATCATTCCTCCCTCCTTGAGAAGCAATGGTCCCTATTAAATCAAGAGTCTTTATCAAGTGTGTTAGTTATGTCTTGATATGATTCTCATCCACTAAAGCAAAACTCTACAAATCAAGCTCACCAATGTCCAGTTATTTTGTTATGACTGAAGTGTTCAATAGAGGTGGATGATATGGAATAGCTACATCATTTGGTGTCATGGGTTGGAACCTAATGAATACTTGAAATGGACTATGCTTTATGGAGCTATGTAGGCCCTGATTGTTCACTATTTCTATTTGATCGTCAATCTATGGATGGAAGGCTGTGAACTTCTTCAACTTGGTATCCATTCATTTCTATTATTCTATTGATTGTGTATTCAAGGTTGCAACATCAACCCTTTTGGATTTTTGTGTCTTGACTACCATAACAAAAAATTTCTAGGGACTAATCAAGGAGACATATGTGTAAGGTGGTACCACAGGTACCCTATAACATCACTTTCCAATAGTGAGGGCGATCATTTAGGATCTTGATTTATAGATGCCATGTTGATCATACATGAATGACTGATGAAGGAGTAGATTGCAAACATCCAAATTAACCACATCACAAAATACCTCATTTTAGAAAGATTTTATTATATATGAAAGAAGACACTAGTGGGTGACATAAAGGTGTCTCCCTAAACTCAACAATCTAATACTATATAGATTTGGGTGAGCCTTCACGGCTAGATTTAGACTTTTCACAACATTAGCATAGATTAAATTGTTTTGAGTCCCACTATCAAGAATGAAATGTAGAGGTTTACCTTTCACCCATAACTTAGATTGAAACAATTTTTTCTTATAATCTAATTTTTTTTGTGGGTCTATGATGAAGCAATGATGGCATCAAGCTCAGCATCTACAATATCTTCTTCATCCTCTTCAACTGTAGGGTGTCTATGAGGCAGAGTAGTAGATGTTGTGGATTGTGAGTCAAAAAGTAGGCACTTGATGGCTCAATATTATTCTTTAGAATGAGTTCTAGATTTATGATATTCACACTATTTCCCAGTATTTCCTTCCTTTTACTTCCAATTTTGGCCTCATGTCTGACCTTCTTTGTCACTTTTCCATTTTGAAGGCTAACTCTTCCTACTCATTCTTCCATGCTTCTACTCAATCTTCAATATGTACTTGTATGTCTCAGTATGGGTCTCCAAATTGAATATTTATATTTCATCCCATATATATCATTGTAGTCCACCATGATATTTGAAAACCTTATGTTTCTCACTTTTCTGGATGCCCAATCTCATAGACAGAGAATGAAAAATGTCAGTGTAATTTTAAATAGACTGTTCCTTACTTTGGCAAAGTTGTTGCCACTCTGTGTAAAGATCATCATATACTCTAATGGGGTAGTATTATTCCTTTACATCTTCTATAAAATCATCCCAAGTAGGTTCCACATCAAGGCCAATATCATCTATATTGAACCTCTTCTTGTACACTTCCCATAAATTTTTGATAGGCAATGATGTTTTCAAAAGAGAAAAAGTGATCTTCTTTTTATCAATGAATTTATTAATAAAAAAATAGGATGACAATTGATCCCCCCAATTTTTTAATGCATCATCATTGATATTGCCTTCAATTGTAAGGATATCTAAATTCACCTAAACCTTGAAGAGTGTTAGGGCACTGAAAAGATGTGGGGTTGTAAATGAGAAGCCAGAATTTCTCATTGGGATTTGTTAGAGAATTTGGGAAAAATATTATAGCATCTATGCTTGCTACTATTGGAGGGCTTCATTGACTATTTCCTTGGAAGGATCAGATGTCTCAGTATTATTTTCTATTTGAGGTCATTTGGAGTGAATAGGTGGATAGTCTGTTAGATCTTGTATTTTCTACCGAAGCTTCTTGTAGTTTGACCTTATCCTTGGGATCATACACTATTAAAACAAACTGCTCTGATACCACTATTCTAAAACTAGAAAGTCATGGTTGAATAATATTTCAAGAACACACAAATAATAATACTACCTCTGAGAAGAGATATTTTATTGCTCAAAATTATAGATGTAACATATGCCTATCTCTAGGAAGAGATGTCTATTTTTTTCAGACTACATATCTATTTATACCTATTTTTAAAGGCTTGAGGAGGATGTGGAAGGTCACCAATATTGAAGGAGATGAAATGGTTTGACTTCCATGAATTACAATAATACAAAATTTGAGAAATCACTATTCTTAGAAACTTACTATTTTTAGACTGCACTACTAAAATTGAAATTTGGGGCACTTATATTTAATTATCAAGGGTCAAAACCAATGAGCAGAGATCTATGCCATCTGAAAACATTTCCTTCACTCTTATGTTTCCAATAGTTCAAATGGGGATTCAAATGGACCTATTGCACAAAATTTATGGTTCACAAAAGTTCTACCACCAATTGGGGTAGGACCGTCACCTGAATTGTCACCTAATGTATTTCCCAAATCATTATCTGAAGTGTTGACTAGATCATTCCTCCCTCTTTGAGAATTAATGGTCTCTATTGCATCAAGTTTATTTATCAAGTGTGGTATTTATTTCTTGATATGGTTTTCATTCACTAGAGCAAAACGCTATAGATCAAGCTCACCAATATCCAATTGTTTTGCTATGATTGAAGTGTTTAATAAAGGTAGATGATATGGAATGGATACATCATTTAGTGTCATTGGTTGGAACCTGATGCATACTTGAATGGAATATGATTTATGGAGATATGTAGGACCTAATTATTCACCATTTCTATCTAACCCTCAATATATCAATCAAAGGCCATGAACTTCCTCAGCTTGATATCCATTCACTTATGTTGTTGTGTTTATTATGTAGTCAGGGCTGCAACATCAGTCCTTTTAAATTTATATGGCTTTATCACCATGAGAATTAATTTTTTTGGTGATGAATGTCATTTAACTTTTCATTTAATCAATGTTTAATTGTTGTCTTATCAACCAGGGCTAGTGTCTAAAGATATCTATAGTAAGGTGTAGGATGGTAGATCTAGAAGTTTGCTTATGGGGGTGTTTGATGGTCCTAAAATAAATCCACTCTTTTTCTTGAAAGTAAAATCACACTCCTATTTACACTTGCATGGAAATGGAAATGCTTAACTAGAAAAAAAAATTGCTTTACATATTTATTGTAAAAGAAAACACACTTTGCTTAGAAAGGAAATGACTTTGGAATAATAAAATGAATTTATTTTGATGTTTTATGAATGAATGCAAACATTAGCAATATTTTGATTAGTTTTAACAAAGAGTTAATATAGCATAACATAAATACTGTACACAATTCCTGGTTCTGAAGAGAGTGAGTCCTTAATCCTCTTAGACTCGGGAACAAAGATTAATCAATGCTAAAAACTAAAGTGATAATTCATACAATTGAAATGATTACAATTTGTCTAAAACCTGTAATATGTATACGTATCTTTTATTATTTTCTATTATTTTTTCAATTACAAAAGCCTTACCTTTTATACTAATACAATCAACTCAAAATGGGATGCAAAGAAATAGGATTCCTTGGTTAATCCACTCATCCAAAGATACGATATTGGATTTATAATAGATCTAATTAGTATGATAAAATATATATACTATCTTATAATATTCCTAAGATCTAAATATATACAACTTTAACAAAAGCAAATCCTACAAAATAGTAGGCGAGTATTTTCCTCATTTAACTCCAGCTGGAGTGATTCTCTCTCATCTTATCTAGCCTCCATCTCCCATATTTGTAGTTTTATCTCTACAAAATCCATGGAATTGACCTTGCATAGTCGGTAGGAATGAGCCTATGGAGTCTGTAGAATTAAGCCTATAGAGTCCATAGAAACAAGCCTGCAGAGTCCATAGAAACAAGCCTACAGAGTCCGTAGAAATATTTTATGTGAGTTCTTAGTTTTGCTGGATGGAGATCAAAATTGAAATTTTACTATACATCACCTGTGTCTTCTTCTTGAGCATTCTTCACAAAAGAAATCACTAAAACATGTTATGTATTAGACATTAATGACAAAGTAAAGGTTTTGTCTTTGGTTCAATATAAACAAGACAAGTATCTATTTTCTATGTAATAACTATCTAACAATCTATTATTTGCATAAGATAATATCCTTAGAGAGATGAATTGAGGGAAATAACATGTCAATAATGAGCCATATTTTGAACTCATCATCTCCCCCAAGCTTTACCTTTTGCAAGTCTCATTGAAAATATTTATTGGTATTCGTAGCTTTGGCATCTGCTTTTCACACTCTGACTCAAATCATACTCATCAAATTCATCTGTTATATGCTTGTACAAATTATTTTTAAACCCCTAATATTATTTAATCATTTTTTTCCATATATTTAATTACTCCTCTAATTGTGGAGCCCAACTCTACCATCCTGGAATAGGTATGATCAACAAAGGGGATCTATATCCCATGCCAATCCATTTCTTTTCTCCCCCAAATGTTATTACATCTATTAAGATTACCAAAATTGAGGAATCTCTCCTCATACTCCATCTTAATTTATTTGGAGACATGACCTCTCATCTTTTAAGAGGCACTAAAATTTGGTCCCACCTTTACACACTAGCAGTCACCACTGAATCAAAACTCTATCTTGAAAATAAGTCAAAAGAAATAGCACAATCATATAAAGATTGTAAATAATGAGTTTTAAATTCATTAATAAAATAATCATATTAAAAATTCTATTTGATCAGTTTAGGAGTAGGAAAGGCTGGTCTGATACATAATCCTATACTCTTAGCATGATTTGTATACTCCTCTAATCTAGTTTTCCATGCTAGTTGATTTTTGAATGTATAATACAATGCCCTTAGTTAAACTTATCCTACATGAATGTTTATCAATAAATTATTGTACTCATGGTGTCCTATGATCAAATCATGCAAATAAAACTCACAAAGCAAATCCTATTGATTAGGTTCAACACTATAAAAAAATTCTAGAAATGTTGTTGGCTGTAAAATCTTGTAAGGAAGATGACAAGAGATCCTTAGAAGCTATCATATGTAAAATTTTTCAAATAAAAACAAACTATGTGAAAGAGAAGGATTCCTACATGCCAAAAGAGATTGCCCTAATTTGCATGCATCCTACAAATTTTCTTCTAAATCTTGAACCTTAGCTTCTAATTATTTCTTTTCATTTTCCAATATTTTGTTTGAAGAAGTTGAAACTTTGTTTTTCTATTTTAGTATGGAATATTCTTCTTCAATTTGATTTAGTATTTGCAAGGTAGGAATACCTGGACAACTTGTTTGACAACTTCAGTTAACAAATACCTTAGGAGGAGAAGGTGGAACATTATAAGGTGCTTTGGAATAGTTTACCAAACTCTGCAATCTCCTATTCTCTTTATTCATATTTTATACATATATCTGAAGGTCTGTTTGTTCACTTTCATTTTTCTTTATTATTTCTTCTAGTCTATGAACTTTTGCTGCATGATTGGCAGATGTTGTATCCAATTTTTACACCAATAATGAGTTGAGATGATCCTTATTTTGCAATTGACTGATCAAGTCAGTGATGTCATTTGTTTGTTGTAACTCTAGATATTGAGCTTGAAAAAGCTTCAAGGTTAACTATATAACATGATCATTTAGATTAGATGACTCTCCTTTCTCATTTGTGCATACAGTTTTTCCTTTATTCATTATAGTTTCAACTGAAACATGTGGTTATCCCACCATACTTGATTCATCTACCATGTTTAGCTCTTCTTCTAGAATTGGCTCCTCCATTATGATTAGAGATTTCCTTTTGAAAGGATTTTCTTCAATATCTATAGTTGTAGGGATATTTTAATGTATAGGGGAATGAGTTACCTTTTTAAGACTATATAGAATGTCTTCAACTTTTGGTTCATCTTTATCTATCATAATTAACCTCCTCCTTCTTTTGGACACTCTCTGAGCTACACTCAGTTGTCTCTCCTTTTCAAGCATCAAACCCTTAGTCTTCTCAAGTTCTGTACCAACATTTTATTTTAGTTTTCTTCTTCCTGACAAGGGAATTGGTTGCATTATAGATTCTTGAGGTTCTTGTGGGAACCTTAAAGATGCAGGGATTTAAGACCTTATGATTCATCTTGAAGAAGAAGAAGGGATTTTTATTGAGACTAAAGTCTATGATTTCTATTATGGTGTGGAGCTAAAAGCTTCAACTATTTGCAGACACAAGAAGGAAGGATGCTGAAGAACCAGAGCCACCGGCGTCGGCAGTATGACCGACGTCGGTTAGATGTAGTGGAGAAAGAGACCGGCGATGGAAGAGAGTCGGCCGACGTCGGCAGCACCAGACAAGCAGGGACCGGCGTCGATTGCCTGTGTATTTCCAGAACTGTTGTTGATGAACAGTCAGTTAAGTGAAGTGAGTGTTTGCATGTTAAAGGACTAATTATAGTCACGAGCTGCATGTCTAATTATTGTAACTAGAGTTCTATTTTTGTAAGCATGGGATCTTATTTATAGACCCATAAGGCAAGTATTGTAATAGTATCAAGAAGGCAAGTAAGAGCATTGAAGCTAGCAAGATCAAGGAGATCTATAGGTGTAAGGTCAAGGAGATCAGCTAAAGCATTCAACGAGGGATAACAACTCAAGTTGTAGAGTTGGTTTGTGTTGAGCAAGAGAGAGAGGGAAGAAGGTCTTGAGGTGTGGCAAGCCTTTGAGGTGGAGGAAGAAGTGGCATCTTCCTTATTGTATTTTCTTCTAGTAATATTGAATACAAGAGTGTGTATTGTCTCTCAAATTCTTTGTTGTCTCAAGTTTCTAGTTACTTTATCATTCTGGTATAATTTCGTGTTTAATTACATATAAGAAAGTAATCAATTGTGCTCTAATTGGTAGAGCCAGATCCCCTGACAAGTGGTATCAAAGCTACGGTTTGCAGGAAGCAGGGTATTGTTTTTTGATTATAGGTCATTCACAGGGTTTTTTGATTGAGTGGGAGTTCAGCAATGGCAGAAGAAAGTAGACTACGAATGGAGAAGTTTAACGGCAAGAATTATCAACATTGGAGGATGCAAATTGAGGACTATCTGTATCAGAAGGATTTGTACTTACCATTGGGTGGGGTTGCATGCAAGCCCATAGATATGAAGGATGAAGAATGGAATGTTCTTGATCAGAAGGCTCTCAGTTCCATAAGGTTGAGCCTTGCATCGTCTGTGATTTCCAGCTTATCACAATGCAAGACAACGGAAGAGTTGATAAAGTCCTTGGCAAATTTATATGAAAATCCCTCAGCTTCTAATAAGGTATATCTTATGAAGCAGCTATTTACTTTGCAAATGCAAGAAGGTGGATCGGTACATACTCATCTCAGTGATTTTCATGGGTTGGTAAACCAACTAGCTTCAATCAATATTGTTTTTGATGATGAGGTAAAGGCTCTCTTTATTTTATGTTCTTTGCCTGAAAGTTGGGATGGTATGGTTATGGCAGTAAGTAATTCTGCATCTACTTCTAAAATCTTAAAAGTTGATGATGTAGTGAGTGTGATCTTGAATGAAGAAATTCATAGGAGAAGCACAGGTGAATCATCAAGGAATGCTCTAAGTGCATAAAGTAGGGGAAGGCAAAGGGAGAAGGTTGAGCAAGGGAAATCAAGGTCGGGAAGGAGATTCGAGTCCAAAGGTATTACCTGTTGGTTTTGTGGAAAGAAAGGACATATGAAGAGGGAGTGTTGGTTGAGAGATAAAGAGAATCAACATGCAGGTATTGAAGAAGCAAAGGATGCAAATATTGTGATGCAAGATGCTCTCATACTTTCTTCGGATAGTCAGGTAGGATCATGGATTTTAGATTCTGGTTCATCTTTTCATGCATCCCCAAACAGAGATTTGTTTTATGAGTATGAACAGGGAGATTTTGGAGTGCTCTATTTAGGGGATGGTTCACCTTGTCAGATAGTTGGCAAAGGGAAAGTGCAGCTGAGATTGCAGATTGACAACACATGGGTGTTGAAAGAGGTCATGCATGTTCCAATTCTGAAGCAGAGTCTGATTTTTGTAGGAAGGTTGGGAGATGAGGGATGCACAATAACCCTCACAACAGATTCTTGGAAGGTTACCAAGGGAGCACTTGTTCTAGCAAGAGGTAAGAAAGTAGATACTCTTTATCTGTCCACTTGTATTACAGATTCTACTTTTGGTGTAGATTCGAGGATGTGGCCTAATAGGCCTGGTCACAAGAATAGGAAGGGAATGGAAGTTCTTGATTCAAAAGGTACATGTTCAAATTTGGAAAGCATAGATACAGTTCATTGTAGAAAGAGGAAATTTGATGCTTTTGACAGGAACAAAGAAGCCTCGGTGTTTATGGAGGAGATGAAGGACAAAGACCAGTCACAGGGGCTAAATAAATCTGAGCAGGGCAGCATGGATAGAGGTTTGATCCAAGAAGAGCTCGCAGATGAAAATTTCATCACTTATAGGAACACATAGATAGCAATGTCAATCGCTTGGCATCGACGTCAGTCATCCAGATACCGACATTGGTCATGTGCAGACCAGCAGGGTCGGTAGGTCAGACAGGAGAAGTCTAACATCGGTCATAAGGACCGACGTTGGTAGGAGGGACACCGGCGTCAGCCAGGGAAATGACATCGACAGTCAGGGTCAGTGCAGGGAACCGACATTGGTCGGGAGCAGACTAGGAGATGGCCGATATCGGTCATTGGAACGGATAGTGGGTGAATCAACTAAGTCTCAAGCACCCATGTGGAGGTCATGAAAGGTATGTGAACCTCATATTCATTGTTCACCTTCTTTATATTGCTTACTGATAGTCATGAACTAGGAAGATGGAAGAAGCAATGTAGGTAGAATCCAAAAATAGTGGGAGCTTGGCATGGATGAGGAGTGTGAGTCCTTAGAGAACCAAACAGGTATTCATTGGTAGTGTTGTCAGCTGGAAGGAAGCACTGGACAGAGGGATGGATTCCCGTTTTAGAGAAGAGAGTGGATGGACACATGAGACAGAAGGCTATGGTATATGGTCTTGATTATGCTACAGAACAATGGAGGTTTGACCATTGTATTTTATCTTTACCAGGTTGGATAATATTAGCTACATTATCCTGTTACTATATTGTGTTACTTGTTGCAGGGTTTCATATACAGGGAGTTTTCTGAGCTAAGGGTAGAGTTGGTTCAGAATTATGTCATGGAGAATTTAGGAGCAGCAAAATTCTTGTGGCATAAGAGACAGGTATTGCATCACAGGTTTGCATGGTGGTTGGTCTTCAAGAGTGACATTGAAGAGGGATACAAAGCCTAAGGAACAAAATAGATGGTGTACAGGTATAGGTACAAGTTGCAGTTGTTTATCTCCAAGTGGGAGATTGTTATGGTGTGGAGCTAAAATCTTCAACTATTTGCAGACACAAGAAGGAAGGATGCTGAAGAACCAGAGCCACCAGCGTCAGCAGTATGACCGACGTCAGTTAGATGCAGTGGAGAAAGAGACCGGCGATGAAAGAGAGTCAGCCGACGTCGGCAGAACCAGACAAGCAGGGACCGGGGTCGGTCGCCTGTGTATTTCCAGAACTGTTGTTGACGAACAGTCAGTTAAGTGAAGCGAGTGTTTACATGTTAAAGGACTAATTATAGTCATGAGCTGCGTGTCTAATTATTGTAACTAGAGTTCTATTTTTGTAAGCATGGGATCTTATTTATAGACCCATAAGGCATGTATTGTAATGGTATCAAGAAGGCAAGTAAGAGCATTGAAGCTAGCAAGGTCAAGGAGATCAGCTGAAGCATTCAAGGAGGGATAGCAACTCAGGTTGTAGAGTTGGTTTGTGTTCAGCAAGAGAGAGAGGGAAGAAGGTCTTGAGGTGTGGCAAGCCTTTGAGGTGGAGGAAGAAGTGGCATCTTCCTTATTGTATTTTCTTCTAGTAATATTGAATACAAGAGTGTGTATTGTCTCTCAAATTCTTTGTTGTCTCAAGTTTCTAGTTACTTTATCATTCTGGTATAATTCTGTGTTTAATTGCATATAAGAAAGTAATCAATTGTGCTCTAATTGGTAGAGCCAGATCCCCTGACAATTTCTTCTTTAGAGTTGTTTTCTCAACTGATGTAATAGGTGGAGATGAACATTCTTATTATAAATTTGAGGTTTCTTGTGCAGACAAATTTAGAATTTGTTGTGTTACACTATTCTAAAATTCCTCCCAAACCTCTTCTCCTTGTTGAAGGAAGTGATGTTGGATAATTAGGTGAATAAGGCCATGATGCCTAAGAGTAGCATTAGGAGTTGTAGTCATAATTTAAAGGGCACCATATAAGAAGGATGGAAGGTTAATCTTGTAATGAGGGTTTTGCCTCTCATACTTAAAGCGTATAAATATTTTCATGGTGTCTCCTCTTAAAAGATTGTGTTTCCCCTCACAAATGATATACTTGAGTACCCACTTGGCTACAGATTTCCAAAGTTTAGGAAGTGAATTTATACTAATCTCTTTTGATTTTATTTTAGAATCTATTAGACATGAAGTCCCAGTCTACTCATTACCATTAAACTAAGTAATTAAATCACTAAATGGAATTCTACCTGTAGCTCTCATTCCCTCTTTTATAACTTTTATGATTTGACTTAGAGTTGAAATAGGAATAACAATACTTTTAACAACTAAAAACTCAGGGGTGAGATTAGTGACAAATTCTCTTACCATTGTTTCATGAAAACCCTATAAATTTTTAATGAAAGGTAGCTAGCCATTTTCTCTAAACACTTCCATAGAAGCTTTGTCCTTGTGAAAATTTGTTGCATTCTTTAGCTCTGATCTCATTTTTTGTCTCATTTCTACTTGGATTTATAGACAATTCTATTTCTTTAACTTAGATTAGGGTTTAAACCAGCGTCTATTGAAATCTATAGGCAATAATCATTAAGGATTTGTAGACCAACTTCTATTAAAATTAGTAAGAATGAAATGGTTTATGTGAAACTCCATAGTTGCATGAGTCCATAGTTTGATATGATTACTTGATATAGTTCAACACTACATGTTTCTATGGAGTGTGCAATGATTTTGTCAATTTATTACAAATGGAATGAAATGATGATGTCGTACTTTGACGATGACAGTGATTTATTACTTCATTTATAACCCCTTTATGACATCCCATCATTATCATTGTTGATGATGCAATTGATTGTACCAAAGCTACACACTTATTCATACACCTTTGGTGGCTTATATGCATTCTTCTTCATTATGGTATGTGTCATGTCATTCCATTTTAGAAGGCTCAAGTTTACGTCATCTCCATAGAATAAATCTTAATTAAATCAAAGATAATTAGTTAACATAAATAAATATAATATATGTCTAACTTACTTTTGACCTTAGATTTATCCTTTAGTCATCATTTATCCTGCACAAATAAATTTGCTTGGATTAGTCAACAGTTGTTGAAAAAAAAATTATTGCATGGAGAAGACCAGTCATACTGACATAATGAGATTATCTCTTTTTTTAATTTATATTTTGTTTTTTCCCTTTGGCCAGCGATAGCTAATTTTCTAGCCAAAGCCCTTTTTGTAATGCATAATTAGCCAATAAACTAGTTTTCTAGGCATGCATTGTCAATAGTGTCCCTAGAAGGATTTTCAATATATATATATATATATATATATATATATATATATATATATATATATATATATATATATATAATTAGTTTTTTTCATAATATATATGTGGGATCATTAAGGATCAAGTTATCTAGAAGAAAAAGAGTCCTCCAGAACAACTACTTGATTTGAATTAGTTTCCCTAGAAGAAGTAGATTCTTTTATAAAAGCTACTTGATATTTTCCATTTTAAATAAATTCTTCTTTATTGAGAGGTTTCTGATAAAGCTTCAATCTATATCCATTGACTAATAGAGCTCTTTTCTTGTCATCACTAGGTATTAGCTTAACATAACCATTTTCAAAGACCTCCTCAATCTGATAAGGTCCCAACCACTTTGTTTATAATTTTCATTTAAACTATTGAAATTTGGAATCAAACAATAATGCCCAATCTACTTTCTAAAACTTTTATTGCTTAATTTGTGTGAATCATGCCAAACTTTTCTTTGATGTTGTACCAATTCAATTCTTTGTAGTGCTTCTATCCTCATCTCATCAAGTTGATCAAGCTGTAAGAATCTTTCTTTCTATATTTCTTCTAATTCAATCCCTACTTCTATATATATTTTCAAAGTTTGTAATTCAAATTCAATAGACTAAGGGCTTCTTACCATAAACCAATTCATAGGGTGAAAATCTAGCTATTATTTTCCAAGTAATATTATAGGCCCAAACAGCTTCTAGTACCTTATCTGCCTAATCCTTTCTACTGGAATTAACAACCTTGGTTAAAATAGTTTCCAGTTCTCTATTGGTGACTTCAAATTTCCCATTAGTCTATGGATGGTATGGATATTTTTTTCTATATTGAGTTTGATATACTTGCATGAAGTGTTTTATCATGTTTAACATGAACTACGGTCCTTGATATGAGACTATCTCCCTTGGAGTACCAAATATTTGCATGATTTTGCAATATAAGAAATTAGCTACCATCTCTTCTCTTGCATGAGTTAAACTTCCACTTCCACCCACTTCGTTACATAGACTATACATACAATGAGATATTCTTTTCCTCTAGAAGGAGGATCCACATGACCTATAAAATCAATTCCCTATTTATCAAATGGTTTTAAAACCAATTGAGGATGAGGGTGTAGAGGCATTTCTATTGAAAGAATAGGCTATCCTATTCTCTGACAAGCATCATAGTGTCTGGCATATATTTTCACTTGCTAATGAAGGTGAGGCCAATAGTATCCTACTCTTAAGATTTTGTGTATGGTTCTTTGAGCTGAGTAATGACCTCCTCTTGATTCATCATGACAAGCTCTGATGATATCATAAGCTTCAATATTTGTCACACACCTACAAAACACATGGTCAAGTCCAAGTTTAAATAACATTCCATTAATCCATTTAAAATAAGAAATTCCTTTGATTAAACATTTCTTTTCTTTTGTGAAAATTGCAGAGGAAACTTCCCTGTGGTGAGGTAATTGGCTATATTAGCAAACCACAAAGATTTTGATGAAATATAAAATAGTTGTTCATATGAAAATTCATCTTCCACCAGTTCTTCTTCACATGTAATGTTTACTCTTGACAAGAAATTAGTAACCACATTAGATTTCTCTAGTTTATCTATAAAAGTAACATCAAATTCTTGTAAGAGCAATAACTATCTAATAATCCTACCTCCCACAATTGGTTTGTTGGTAAGGTATCTAATAGTTGAATGGTCTGTATAGACAAATGCTATGTAACATGTTATGTAGTGTCTAAAATTTTTAATTGCATAGACTACAGCTAAGAATTCCCTCTCAGTTGTGGTGTATTTTCTTTCAGTGGGTGTCATATTTTTGCTAATATAATATATATCATACATGTTATCCTCTTCATCCTTTTGTCCAAGGACTACTCCTATTACTATATTGGAAGCATCTATGTATATCTGGAATGGCTGAGTCTAATCTAGTCCTCTCAATACTGGAATAGTAATGAGTTTAGCTTTGATGGTCTCAAAGGCCTGTTGGCAACTATCACTCCATTCAAATGTACTATCTTTTGTAAGCAAGGAAAACATAAGGGTAGCTATTTGGCTAAGATTGTCTATGAAGCATCTGTCATAACTAGCATGTCCCAAAAAACTCTTGATTTTAGTTTGTGTTTGTGGGATGGGTAAGTTGAAGATTATTTCAACCTTCTTTAGATCTACTTGAATGCCTTTTGCATAAATATGGTGTCCCAACACTATTCCTCCATCCATCATCAATAAATATTTCTCATGGGTCAAAGCTAATTGATGTTATTCACATCTGATCAATACTTTTTCCAAGTTGGTAAGAGCCTCTTCATAAGTTCCACCATGAATGGTGAAATCATCCATATATACTTTAACACAATCATTTGTAAGGTCAAAGAATATTGCCAAAACTACTCTTTGGAAGGTTGTTGGAGAATTATAGAGTCTAAACGGGACTAATCGATAAGCAAAAGTTCCCCAATAGTAGGTAAATGTGGTTTTATCTTAATCTTCAGCTACTACCGTTATCTGGTTATACCCACTAAACCCATCTAGGAAAGAAAAATATCTTTTTCCTATCAAGTTATCAAGAACTTGGTCAATGAAAGGTAGAGGAAAATAATCTCTTAGTGTTGCTTTGTTCAGTTCTCTATAATCTATAGATACCCTTAATTTTCCATTTTTCTTGGGCATAATTACTAGGGATGAAACCCACTAGCTATCTAAGATGTGGTAAATAAACCCAACTTCCAGTAATTTTTGGATCTTTGTTTTGACTATCTCCTTTAATGTTGGGTTTATTCTTCTTTATGGTTGTTTGAATAGTTTGATAGATTCCATGTAAATGTGATCAGTGAATATGCTAGGGTGAATTCCCTTCATGTCAGTATAATCCTAAGCAAAATCCTTGGTATGTCTTTCTATTACTTCAAAGAGTTGATCTTCCTCTTTATTTGTTAACCAACTATTGATGTTCAAAATATTTCCAGGTAATACCATGATTAGTTTTGTGCCTAGGTAGTTGGATTCTATTTTCTTGAATTCACTAATCAACGAGTTCAGAGGACATGGATGAGGAAGTAGCTTATGAAACATGGTTACATTATTAACAAACTCTTCTCTAAGATGAATCAGTCTTACTAAAGAAAGATGGAATGCATCTAAGAAATGAGTTTGTTGTTGTTTTGCCAATTTCTACATACTTTCATGAATCAATCCATGATCATGTAGTGAGGAAACAATAGAAGAAGTAGAAGTGGATGTTTTATAATATTCTATCTAACCCAAGAATCCTAAACTGAGGCAGTCCGTAGTTTTTGGACTGGCAGAGTTTGTAGATTTTGGACTGGTAGAGTCCATAGCTTTCAGATTGGCAGAGTCCATAGCTTTTGAAATGGTAGAGTCCAAGGATTCTAGATATATGTCTCCATTCAATTCTTCAAAGTGTCTTTTAACTATGATCATAGCTAAGGAGGAAATGTTGTTTGATGTGTTGTCTGATTCATCTACCCAAAGTTCTTGTATGTGATTTGTTGATAGTTTTGTCAGAGGATACAAAGAGATGCATTTGGATTTTAACCCATTAGAAATGGTCATGTCTCCTGACCTGCAATCAATTAATTCTACTATAGTAGCCAACCACGGTCTACCTAATATTATGGGATATCTTAGATTCTTTGTTTTAGGTTGCAAGACAATGAAATCTACTGGATATTCCCAAGACTCTATTAGTACTTCAACATTTTATATAGTCCATTTTGTTTTAGTTAAAGATTGGTCCACCATTTGAAGAATGATAGTTGTGGGTTGCATTCTCATAAGAGATAATGTATGGAGAGTATCAATTGTCATAACATTAATTTCTGCTTCCAAATCTACCAAGATATTAGTAATTTATGTACCTCTGATTGTGATTGTGATCAATAGGCTTCTTGGATCTGCATATTTTACAACTAATAGTTTTCTTGCTAATAAATTAGTAACTTTTCCAACAACATGAATGGTTCCTAGATATTTTAATTTCCTCCTAGCTGTCTTGATACAAAGGTTTTTAATGAGCTTATTCAATTCATGTATATTCCTAATAGCTTGTAGTAGGGGTACCTCAATATTGATCTTTTACAACTCATGGACCAAGTTTGATTCTAGTTTAATATCAATTTCTCTTAATATTTTAGGAAAAGGAACTACTGGTATAGTAGTGTTTTTTTTTGTTTACTTCAGGGCTCATTTTTATTTCAGCTTATCTAGTGTTTAATTGAGATGATTCTATTTTTTTCTTTTTTAGGTATCTCAAAAATAAGAACTGGAGGTTTTTGTATAGTTCTACCTGATCTTAAATGTATGTCCAAACACTCAATAGCTTCAACATTCATTGTCTCTTCTTGTTCATTAACATAAATAGGTGTTGGTTGTTTATTTTTTGGATTTTTTATTAGTTATGTAGGCATTGAGGGTTGATTGATTTGTCCTTGTTACTGAATAACTGGGGGTGGCATTATAGTTTACTATTGAAGTGGTATTCTTGGTTGGCTGAATTGTTGTTGTGGGTTCCACTATGGATTCCATTGTTGATATTATTGTGGCATCCATTACTATTGTGGTACCCATTGTTACTATGGCTATGGATGTGGTAACATCCATGGGGGTGCTGGTATCCAATCTTGTCATGCCAATGGATTTTGGATTTATATAATTTGGGGTTGATTCTAAAACTGTGAAAGAACTGAAACATTCTATGGTGCCATCCATGGATTAACTAGGTTTCTTGTATTAAACTGTCCTTGAGCCTAGTTTTATGGGGCAATGTTTTGTCTTTGGATATAATTTACTTCTTCAGTGGACTGGACTTATATTTTCATTTGATTTTTTAAAATAGGAAGAAGGGTGAAATGTTTAGTATCATGATCTGTTGCATCATAGATCTCACATGATGAAACATTGGTTTCATCTAGGGACAGTCTCTAAGGGTATGTTTCTGTCTACACTTAGGATAATAGATTACTAAGGGTTTTATTGCATTTGCCTTAGCTTGAAGGCCATTTAAATTAATGTTTAGTGTAACTAGAATATTCATATTTATATTGGCAAATTCTTCTATTAGCTTACCCACTTCATTAATTTCTCAAACCTTCCTCTCCTAATTTTGGGTTTTGTTCGAGAGTAGTTGGTATAGAGCTCATAAATCTGATTGAAAGCCAACTTATTTATATCTTCACCTCCCATCTGATTTAAGGCATCTCTATTGTATTCATCCAACCCTTTTAAGAAAATCAATTTCTAAACTTCTTCAGTGAGTGGATAATTTATTATTTTAAGAGTGAACATGAATCAATCCAAATAATCCTCTAAAGATTCATCCTCATTCTGTTTGATTTTGAAGAAATCATCTTTTATTTCTCACACTCAGTAGTAATCTTGGTACTTATTCAAGAATTTTGTCTCCATGTCATCCCATGTTCTAATAAAATCTCTAGGTAGACCCATGAACCATATCATAGCTACATCTTTAAGTGTAGAGGGAAATAGTTTTAATTTCTAGCTATCTATTGTGTAATCATAGGTTTGACATAACACTTTAAACTTAAATAGGAATTGATCAGGATCTTCTATAGATCTTCCCTAGAAATTTGGTAGATTTGCTGGTGAAATATTTTTCATGAAGGTTTGATCATTAGGATATAAAACAATAATAAAGGAAAAAGTCCTTCCTGGTTGTGCAAGTTGTTTATTTTGTTTGAGAGCCATATTTTTTGCTTCTAATGACATTTCAAAGCTAGGATGATCTTCCCACTGAATATTTATGGTATCAGTTAGGAGTTGTTCAAAGTTGTCAAAATTTTATTCAGCTATGGATTTTTGAAATGCTTCTTCGAAGTCCTTAGAAATTTCTAAATAATGTCTTCCTATAAGAGATTGATCTTGAGAATTTGTCTTATGGGGCTTGCTTGTGGTAATATCCTGGTTTCTATCCAAGTTTCTAAAGATTCTTGTAGATAGGTTTCACTCATAATTTTTGGTTCACTACTCAAAGATGTTAAAGGAGTTTCAACTTGTGTTCTTGGTGGGAATATTGGGATGAATCATCCTTTAGAGTCTTTAGGATGGTACATCAATTTATGGAATTTTTATGATTTTTACAATTTGTTCTATTTTTCATTCTAGACCAATAATTATTACCTTACTAATACCTTGTTTCCCTGGTAACAACACCAAAAATGGCTAGTGTCATTTGACTCTTCATTTAATCAATATTTAATTTATGTCTTATCAACCAAGGCTAGTGTCCAAAGCTATCTGCAGTAAGGTGTAGGATGGTTGATCTACAAGTTTGCTTATCAGGGTCTTTGATGGTCCTATTCTAACTTTGACTAATGAAGAAATGTGTCTTAAACTAATTGATTCATTATTTTGATGAAAAGGAAAATATGTAACTATTTAATCAAATAAATCCACTCTTTTTCTTGAAAGTAAAATCACACTTCTATTTATGCTTGCATGGAAATGGAAAAGTTTAACTATAAAAGGAAATTTGCTTCACACATTTGCTGTAAAAGAAAACATACTTTGATTAGAAAGGAAATGACTTTGGAAAAAATAAATGAATTTGTTTTGATGTTTTATGAATGAATGTAAACATTAGAAATGTTTTGATTAGTTTTAACAAAGAGTTAATATAACATAACATAAATACTGTACATAATTCCTGGTTCTAAGGAGAGTGGGCCCTTATTCCTCTCATACTCAAGAACAAAGATTAATTAATGATGGAAACTGAAGTGATAATTCATACAGCTGAAATGATTACAATATATATAAAACCTTTATTATGCCTGTATGTATCTTTATCTATTTTTTATTCTTTGTTTAATGACAAAAGTCTTACCTTTTATACTAATACAATCAAATCAAAATAGGATGTAAAGAAATAGGATTTCTTGGTTGATCCACTCATCGAAAGATAGGAGATTGGATTTCTAAGAGATCCAATCATTCTGTTGAAATAGATATACTATCTTATAATATTCCTAAGATCCAAATATATACAACTTTAACAAAAGTAAATCCTACAAAATAGCAAGCAGGTATTTTCCTCATTTGACTCTAGCTGAAATGATTCTCTCTCATCTTATCTGGCCGCCAGCTTCCCCATTTATAGCTTTATCTTTACATAATCTATGGAATTGACCTTGTAGATTCAATGGGAATGAGCCTATGGAGTCCATAGAAGCAAGCCTCTAAAGTCCATAGAAACAAGCCTGCAGAGTCCATAGAAACATTCTGTGTGAGTTCGTAATTCTTCTAGATGGAGATCAAAATTGAAATTTCACTATACATCACTTGTGTCTTCTTCCTGAGCATTCTTCACAACAAAAATCACTAAAACATGCTATGTATTAGATATTAATGACAAATTAAAGGTTTAGTCTTTGGTTCAATATAAATAAGACAAGTATCTATTTTCCATGTAATAACTATCTAACAATCTATGATTTGTATAAGATAATATCCTTATAGAGATAAATTGAGGGAAATAACATGTCAATAATGAACCATATTCTGATCTCATCATTTGGTACTAATCAAGGATGTAGATATGGAAGGTGGTACCTTAGGTACCCTGTAGCACCACATTCCACGAGTGGAGATGATCCTTCATGGTCTTGATTCATAGATGCCATGTCAATCATACATGAGTGGATAATCAAGGAGTACATCACACATATCTAGATTGACCATATCACACAAGATCTCATCTTGGAAAGGTTTTATTGCATATGAAAGAAGACACTAGTGGATGACATGGAGATTTCTTCCTGAACTAAACCATCCAATACTGTATGGCTTCGGGTGAGGCTTCATGGTCAAATTTATATTTTTCACAACATTATCAAAGATTAAATTATTTTGACTCCCACTATAAAGAATGAAATGTAGAGGATTACCTTTCACACATAACTTAAATTAAAACTACATTTTCATATCATCTACCCTTTCCTCATGGGTTTGTGATGAAATAATGATCACATCAGGCTCAAAATCCATAATCTCTTCTTCATCCTCTTCAACTATAGGGTACATATGAGGTAGAGTAGTAGATGTTGATGATTACGACTTAGAAAGTAGGGATTTGATGGATCGAAATTCTTATTTGTAGTGAGTTCTATATTATGATAATCACATCATTTCTTAGTGTTCCCTTCCATTTGTTTCTAATTTTGCCCTCATGTTTGACATTCTTTATCACTTTTTTATTTTGAAGGATGACTCTTTGTATTCATTCTTCCATGCTTCTATTCAATCTTCACTAAAAACTTGTATGCCTCAATGAGGGTCACCAAATTAAAGAGTTCCCTTTCCTCCTATATATACCATTGTAGTCCACCATGATATTAGAGAACCTTGTGTTTCTCACTTTTCTAGATGCTCAATCTCATAGATAGAGAATAAAAAATGTCAGCGTAATCTTGAATAGACTATTTCTTACCTTGGTGATGTTGTTTCCACTCTATGTAAAAATCATCATATGTTCTAATGGGGTAGTATTCTTCCTTTACAGCTTTTGTGAAATCATCCCAATTTGGTTCCACCTCAATGCCAATATCATCTGTATTGAATCTCTTCTTGTACACTTCACACCAATTTTTGATAAGCAATGATGCTTTCAAAAGAGAAAAAGTGATCTTCTCTTTATAGATGAATTTATTTACAAAAAAATAGAATGAAAATTGATCTAACCAATTTTTCACTATATTAGCATTGATTTTGCCTTCAAATGATGGGATATCAAAATTCACCTAAACCTTGAAGGGTGTTGGGGTAATGAAAAGATGTGGGGTTGCAGATGAGGAGTTAGAATTTTCCATTAAGATTTGTTAGAGAATTTGGATAAATTGTTGTGGCATATATGCTTTCTACTACTAAAGGGATTCATTAACCATTTACTTGAAAGGATCAGATGTCTCAGTGTTATCTACCATTTGAGGCCGTTTAGAGTGAACAGATGGATAGTAGGTTGGATCTTATATTTTACACCCAAGCTTCATGTAGTTTGACCTCGTCCTTGAGAACATACACTCTTAAGACAAACCACTCTAATATCATTGATCTAAAACTTGAAAGTCTTGATTGAATAACATTTCAAGAACACAAAAATAATAATGTTATCTCTGAGAAGAGATATTTTATTGCTCAAAATTGTAGATACAACATATGCCTATTTCTAGTAAGAGATTTTTTTTTTTTTTTAGGCTACATATCTATTTATACCTATTTATGAAGGTAGGAGGAGGATGTGGAAGGTCACAAATATCAAGGGAGATAAAATGGTTCAACTTCCATGAATTACAATAATATAGAATTTGAGAAATTATTATTTTTATAAACTTATTATTTTTAGATTGCACTACTAAAATTGAAATTTAGGGCACTTCTATTTAATTTTTGGAGATAAAAACCTATGGAGTAGAGATCTGTGACATGTCACGATGTTCCCCTCATTTTTAGCTTTATAACAATTTAAATGGGGAGTCAAATGGAGCTATGGTGTAAAAAGTATGGCTCTTGAAATTTTTGCCACCAATTAAGGTATGATTATCATCTAAAGTGTTGCCTAGATCATTGCCTGAAGTGTTGCCTGGATCATTCCTCTCCTTAACAAGCAATGGTACCCATTACATCAAGAGTCTTTATCAAGTGTAGTAGTTGTGTCTTGATGTGATTCTCATCCACTGGAGCAAAACTCTCTAGATCAAGCTTACCAATGTCTAGTTGTTCTAGTATGACTGATGTGTTCAATAGAGGTGGATGATATGAAATGGCTACATCATTTGGTGTCATGGGTTGGAACCCAATGCATACCTGGAATGGGCCATGCTTTATGGAGCTATGTAGGGCATGATTGTTCACCATTTCTATCTAACCATCAATCTGTGGATGAAAGGCCATGAACATTCTCAGCTTGGTATCCATTTGGTTTTGTTACTATGTTGATTGTGTATTCATGGTTGCAACATCAACCGTTTTAGATTTTTATGGCTTGACCACTGTCAAAACAATTTTTTTGGTACTAATCAAGGAGACAGATGTGGAAGGTAGTATCTCAGGTACCCTATAATGTCATGTTATATGTGTGAGCATAATCCTTCAGGTTCTTGTTTCATAGATGCCATGTTGATCATACATAAATGTCTGAATAATGAGTACATCACAAACATCTAGATTGACCACATCACACAAGACCTCATCTTAGAAAGGTTTTATTACATATGAAAGAAGACACTAGTGGGTGACAGAGAGGTGTCTCCCTAGACTCAACAATCAAATACTGTATAGATTTGGGTGAGGCTTGATGGATAGATTTAGACTTTTCATAACATTAACAAAGATTAAATTCTTTTGATACCCACTATCAAGAATAAAATATAGACACTTACCTTTCACCCATAACATAGATTGAAATAACATTTCCTTATCATTTGTCCTTTCCTCATGGGTCTGAGATGAAGCAATGATGGCATCAGGCTTAGCATCTACAATCTCTTCTTCATCCTCTTTGACTGTAGGGTGTGTATGAGGTAGAGGATTATATGTTGAGGATAGTGACTCAAAAAATAGGGAATTGATGGATTGACATTATTCTTTGGAGTGAGTTCTAGATTTGTGTTAATCACACTATTTACTAGTCTTCACTTCCTTTTACTTCTAATTTTGGCCTCATGTCTAACCTTCTTTGTCACTTTTCTATTTTGAAGGTTGACTCTTCATATTCATTCGTCCATGTTTCTACTCAATCTTCACCATGAACTTGTATGCCTCACCAAGGATCTCCAAATTGAAGAGTTCCATTTCCCCCAATATATACCATTGTAGTCCACCACGATATTTGATAACTTTATGTTTCTCAATTTTCTAGATGCCAAATATTGTAGATAAAAAATAAGAAATATTAGTGTAATCTAGAACATATTGTTTCATACTTTGGTGATGTTATTTCCACTCTATGTATAGATCATCATATACTCCAATTCATTTGTATTCTTCTTTTACAACTTATATGAAATCATCCTAGGTAGGTTTTGCCTCAAGGCCAATATCATCCATACTGAATCTCTTCTTGTACACTTCTCACCAATTTTTGATAGGCAATGATGCTTTCAAAAGAGTAAAAATGATATTCTCTTTATTAATGAATTTATTTATATAAAAATAAGATTACAATTGATCAAACAAATTTTCTACTACATCAGCATTAATTTTGCCTTCAAATGTAGGGATATCAAAATTCAGCTTAACCTTGAAGGGTGTTAGGGCACTGAAAAGATGTAGGGTTGCAGATGAGGAGTATAGTTTCTCATCAAGATTTATTGGATAATTTGGGCAAATTGTTGTATCCTATGTGCTTGATACTCTTGGAGGCCTTAATTCACTATTTCCTTTAAATGATTAGATGTCTCAGCATTGTCTTGCATTTGAGCCATTTAGAGCAAACAGGTGGATAGTCTGTTAGATCTTGTATTTTCCACCAAAGCTTTCTATAGTCTAACCTCATCTTTAGGATCATAAACTCTTAAGGCAAACCACTCTAATACCATTGATACAAAACATCAAAGTCTTGGTTGAATAATATTTCAAGAACACACATATAATAATGTTATCTCTAAGAAGAGATGTTTTATTACTCAAAATTATAGATACAACATATGTTTGTATTTGGGAAGAGATGTTTGTTTTATTTTTATAGATACATATCTATTTATACCTATTTTTTAAGTTAGGAGGAGGATGTGTAAGGTCACCAATCTCAATGTATATGAAATGGTTTGAATTCCATAAATTAATATAATATATAATTTGAGAGATTACTATTTTTAGAAACTTACTATTTTTAGACTACACTACCAAAATTAAAATTGAACTTTCATTTTATTTTTAGAGGTCAAAACCCACTTAAAAAAGATCTTTACCGTCTCACAACCTTTATCTAATTCTTAGCTTTCCAATGGTTCAAACATAGAGTCAAATGGATCTATGGTGTAAAAGTTATGGCTCCCAAATGTTTAGCCACCTATTGAGGTAGGACCATCACCCAAATTATCACCTGAAGTATTACCTGGATCATTTCTAGAAGTGTTACCTAGATCATTCCTCCCTACTTGAGAATAAATGGTCCCCATTACATCAAGAGTCTTTATCAACTGTGGCAGTTGTGTCTTGATATAATTCTCATCTACTAGAGCAAAACTCTGTAGATCAAGCTCACTAATGTCTAGTTGTTCTACTATGACTAAAGTGTTAAAAAGAGGTGGATGATATGGAATGGCTAATCATTTAGTGTCATAGGTTGGAACCTGATGCATAATTGGAATGAACTATGCTTTGTGGAGCTACGTAGGGCTTAATTTTTCAACATTTTTGTCTAACCATCAATCTGTGGATGGATGGTCGTGAACTTACTCAGCTTAGTATCCATTTGATTTTATTGCTATGTTGATTGTGTAGTCAGGGATGAAACATCAATACATTTGGATTTCTATGGTTTGACCACCATGAGAATGAAATTTTTGACATTAATCAAGGAGACAGATGTGGAAGGTGGTACCTCAGGTACCCTGTAGCACCACATTTCAAAAGTGAGGGTGATCCTTTGAGTTTTTGATTCATAGATGAAATGTTGATCATACATGAATGGCTGAATAGGGATCACATCACAAACATCTAGATTGACCACATCACACAAGACCTCATCTTAGAAAGGTTTTATTACGTATGAAAGAAGACATTCGTAGGTGACATGGAGGTTTCTCACTAGACTCAACTATCCAATACTATATGGCTTTGGGTGATGCTCAATGAATATATTTAGACTTTTCACAACATTAGTAGAGATTATATTCTTTTGACTCCCATTATCAAAAATGAATCCAAAGGCTTACTATTAACCCATAAATTAGATTAAAATAACCTTTCCTTATCATTTGCACTTTCCTCATGGGTCTATGATGAAGAAACAATGGCATCAGGCTCAACATCTACAATCTCTTCTTCATCCTCTTTGACTGTAGGGTCTATATGAGGTAGAGTAGTAGATGTTGAAGATTGTGACTTAGAAAGGAGGGACTTGATGACTCGATATTATTCTTTGGAGTCAGTTCTATATTTTATGATAATCATACCATTTTCAAGTCTTCCCTTAAGTTTGCTTCTAATTTTGACCTTGTATTTGACCTTCTTTGTCACTTTTCTATTTTGAAGGCTGAATCTTCATATTCATTCTTCTATGCTTTTGCTCAATCTTCATCGCAAACTTTGAATGCCTCACTGAGGGTCTATAAATTGAAGAGTTATATTTCCCCTTGTATATACCATTGTAGTCCACCATGATATTTGAGAACTTTGTGTTTTTGACTTTCCTAGATGCCTAATATTATAGATAGAGAATAAAAAATGTCAGTGTAATCTTGAACAGACTGTTCCTTACCTTGGTAAAGTTTTTGCCACTCTATGTATAGATCATTATATGCTTCAATGGGGTAATATTCTTCCTTTACAGATTCTATGAAATCATCCTAGGTAGGTTCTACCACAAGCCCAATATTATCCATATTGAATCTCTTCTTATACACTTCCCACTAACTTTTGATAGGCAATGATGCTTTCAAAAGAGTAAAAGTGATCTTATCTTTATCAATGAATTTATTTACTAAAAAATAAGATGATAATTGATCCAACCAATTTTTTACTACATCAGCATTGATTTTGCCTTCAAATATAGGGATATCAAAATTCACCTAAACCGTGAAGGGTGTTGGGTCACTAAAAATATGTGGGTTACAGATGAGGAGCCATAATTTTCCATCAGGATTTGTTGGAAAGTTTGAACAAATTATTGTAGCATCTATGTTTACTATTGTTGGAGGGATTTGTTCACTATTTCCTTGAAAGGATCAGATCTCTTGGTGTTGTTCACCATTTGAAGTCATTTAGAATAAATAGGTGGATAGTCTGTTGGATCTTGTATTTTCCACCCAAGCTTCCTATAGTCTGAACTCATCCTCAAGATCATACAGTCTTAAGACAAGCCACTATGATACCACTGTTCCAAAACATCAAAGTCTTGGTTGAATAATATTTTAAGAACACATAGATAATAATGTTATCTCTAACAGGAGATGTATTATTACTCAGAATTTTAAATACAACATATGTCTATCTATAGGAAGAGATGTTTATTTTTGTTTTTGAGATACATATCTATTTATACCTATTTTTGAATGTAGGAAGAGGATGTGGAAGGTCACAAATATCAAGGGAGATGAAATGATTCAACTTCCATGAATTACAATAATATATAATTTGAGAAATTATTATTTTTAAAAACTTAATTTTTTTAGACTACACTACTAAAATTGAAATTTAGGGCACTTCTATTTTTTTTTAGGGTCAAAACCCATTGAATAAATATCTATGCCATCCCATGGCATTATCCTCATTCTTGTCTTTCTAACATTTCAAATGGAAAGTCAAATGGAGTTATGGTGGAAAAATTAGGGCTCCTAGAAGTTCTACCACTAATTCAAGTAGGACCATCACCTGAAGTGTTGCCCAGATCATTACCTAAAGTGTTTTTTAGATCATTCCTCCATCTTTGAGAAGAAATGGTCCCTATTACATCAAGAGTATTAATCAAGTGTGGTATTTGTTTCTTGATCTTATTCACATCCACTAGAGAAAAACTCTACAGATCAAGCTCACCAATGTCTAGTTGTTCTTTTATGATTGAAGTGTTCAATAGAGGTGGATGATATGGAATGGCTACATCATTTGGTGTCATGGGTTAGAAATCAATTCATACATGGAATGGATTGTGATTTGTGGAGCTATGTAGGTCCTGATTGTTCACCATTTTTATCTGACCATCAATCTATGGGTAGAAGGCCATGAACTTCCTCAACTTGGTATCCATTCACTTCTATTATTGTGTTGATTATGTAGTCAGGGATGCAACATCAACACTTTTGGATTTATGTGCCTTGACCACCATGAGAATGAATTTTTTGGCACTAATTGAGGAGATAGATGTGGAATGTCATACCTCAAGTACCATGTAACACCACATTCTAAGAGTGAGGGTGATCCTTTAGGTTCTTGATTCATAGATGCCATGTCGATCATACATGAATGGCTGATGAAAGAGTACATTGCAAACATTTAGATTGACCACATCACAAAAGACCTCATCTTGCAAAAGTTTTATTACATATGAAAGAAGACACTGGTGGGTGACATAGAGGTTTCTCCATGCACTCAACCATCCAGTACTGTATGGCTTTGGGTGAGGCTTCATGGATAGATTTAGACTTTTCACAAAATTAGTATAAATTAAATTCTTTTGACTCCCACTATCAAAAATGAAATGTAGAAGCTTACTTTTTACACAAAACTTAGAGTGAAAAAACATTTCCTTATCATCTACCCTTTCCTCATGGGTCTATGATGAAGTGATGATGGCATCAAGCTCATCATATACAATATATTCTTCATCCTCTTTGATTGTAGGGAGTGTATGAGGTAGAGTAGTAGATGTTGAGGATTGTGACTTAGAAAGCAAGGACTTGATAGATCGATATTCTTATTTGGAGTGAGTTCTATATTTGTGATAATCATATCATTTACCAGTCTTCTCTTCCTTTTTCTTTGAATTTTGGCCTTATGTTTTAACTTATTTATCACTTTTTCATTTTGAAGGCTAACTCTTCATATTCATTCTTCCATGCTTCTGCTCAATCTTCACCATGAACTTGTACGCCTCACCAAGGGTCTCCAAATTGAAGAGTTATATTTCCCCCTGTATATACCATTGTAGTCCACCACAATATTTGAGAACCTTGTGTTTCTCAATTTTTTAGATGCCCAATCTCATAGATAGAGAATGAAAAGTTTCAGTGTAATCTTAAATAGACTGTTCCTTACCTTGGTGAATTTGTTGTCACTCTATGTACAAATCATCATATGATCCAATGAGGTAGTATTATTCCTTTAAAGCTTTTATGAAATTATTCCAGATAGGTTCCACCTCAAGGCCAATATCATCTATACTGAATCTCTTTTTGTACACTTCCCACCAATTTTTGACAGGTAATGATGGATTCCAAAGAGCAAAAGTGATCTTAATCAAAAGTGATCTTCTCTTTGTCAGTGAATTTATTTATAGAAAAATAAGATGACAATTAACCCAACCAATTTTATACTACATCATCAATGATTTTTCCTTTTAATATAGGTATATAAAAATTCACCTAAACCTTGAAGGGTGTTGGGGCACTGAAAGATGTGGGATTGCAGATGAGGAGCCAAAATTTTCCATTGGGATTTGTTAGATAATTTAGAAAAATTACTATAGTATATGTGCTTTCTGCAATTAAAGGGCTTCATTCACCTTTTTTTGAAAGGATCAGATATCTCAGTGTTATCCACCATTTGAGGATATTTGGAGTGAACAAGTGGATAGTCTATTGGATCTTGTATTTTCCATCCAAGATTCCTATAGCCTGACCTCATCCTCAGGATCATACACTCTTAAGACAAACTACTTTGATACCACTAATCCAAAACTTAAAATTTTTGATTGAAGAATATTTTAAGAACACACAAATAATAATGCTATCTCTGAGAAGAGATGTTTTATTGCTCAAAATTGTAGATACAACATATGCCTATCTTTGGGAAGAGATGTAAGTTTTCCTTTTTGGGATACATATCTATTTATACCTATTTTTAAAGGTAGGAGGAGATTTGAAAGGTCACCAATCTTTGGGAGATGAAATGGTTTGACTTCCTTGAATTATAATAATATAAAATTTGAGAAATTACTATTTTTAAACTACACTACTAAAATTGAAATTTGAGGCACTTCCATTTGTTTTTTAAAACCCCTAAGAAAAGATCTATGTCATTTTATGGTGCTCCACTCATTATTATCTTTTAAATGGTTCAAATGGGGAGTCAAATAGAGCTATGATGCAAAAGTTATGGCTCCCAAAAGTTTTACCACCAATTAGGGTGGGACTATCACCCGAATTGTCACCTGAAGTGTTGTTTGAATCATTGCCTAAATTATTGTATAGATCATTCCTCCCTCCTTGAAAATAAATGGTACCTATTGCATCAAGAGTCTTTATCAAGTGTGATAGTTGTGACTTGATCTGATTCTCATCCACTAGAGCAAAACTCTATAGATCAAGCTCACCAATGTCCAGTTGTTCTGCTATGACTAAAGTGTTTAATAGAGGTGGATGATATGGAATGACTACATCATTTATTGTCATGGGTTAGAACCCGATGCATACTTGGAATAAACTATGCTTTATGGAGCTACGTAGGGCTTGATTGCTCACCATTTCTATCTGACCATCAATCTATGGATGGAAGGTGGTGAACTTCCTTAGCTTGGTATCCATTCTCTTTTGTGATTGTGTTGATTATGTAGTTAGGGTTACAACATCGGCCCTTTTGGATTTATATGGCTTGACCACCATGAGAACAATTTTTTTGGCATTAATCAAGGAGATAAATGTGGAAGGTGGTACCTCAAGTACCCTATAGTGCCACGTTCCAAGAGTGACGGTGATCCTTCAAATTCTTGATTCATAAATGCTATGTCAATCATACATAAATGGCTGACCAAGGAGGACATCGCAAACATCTAGATTGACCACATCACATAAGATCTCATCTTGGAAATGTTTTATTGCATATGAAAGATGACACTGGTGGGTGACATGGATGTTTCTCCCTAGAATCAACCATCCAATACTATATGGCTTTAGGTGAGGCTTCATGTATAGATTTAGAATTTTCACAACATTAGAAGAGATTAAATTCTTTTGATTCCCACTATAAAAAATAAAATGTAGAGGCTTTCCTTTCACCCATAACTTAGAGTGAAATAACCTTTACCTATCATCTTCCCTTTCTTTATGGGTCTATGATAAATCAAGGATGGCATCAGGCTGAACATTTACAATCTCTTCTTCATCCTCTTTGACTTTAGGGTGTGTATGAGATAGAGCAGTAGATGTTGAGGATTGATGATTTGATATTCTTCTTTGGAGTGAGTTGTATATTTGTGGTAATCACACTATTTTTTAGTATTCCCTTCCTTTTACTTATAATTTTGGCCTTGTGTTTGACCTCCTTTTTCACTTTTCTATTTTTAAGGCTAACTCTTTGTATTCATTCTTCCATGCTTTTGCTCAATCATCACCATGAACTTATATGCCTCACCAAGGGTCTCTAAGTTAAAGAGTTTCATTCCCCCTGTATATAACATTATAGTCCACCATGATATTTGATAACCTTGTGTTTCTCACTTTTTTGGATGCCTAATCTCATAGATAGAGAATGAAAAATGTCAGTATAATCTTGAATAGACTATTCCTTACCTTGGCAAAGTTGTTGCCACTCTATGTACAAATCATCATATGCTCTAATGGGGTAGTATTCTTCCTTTATATATTCTATGAAATTATCCCAGGTAGGTTCTACGTAAAATTCTATACCATCCATACTAAATCTCTTCTTGTACACTTCCTACCAATTTTTGACAGGCAATGATGCTTTCAAAAGGGCAAAAGTGATCTTCTCTTTATCGATGAATTTATTTATAGAAAATTAGGATGACAAATGATCTAACAAATTATTTACTACATCAACATTGGTTTTGCCTTCAAATGTAGGGATATCAGAATTCACTTAAACATTGAATGGTTTTGGGGCAATGAAAAGATGTGGGGTTGTTGACGAGGAGCTAGAAATTTCCATCAAGATTTATTAGAAAATTTGTGTAAATTATTGTAACATATATGATTGATACTACTTGAGTGCTTCATTCACCATTTTATTGAAAGGATTGGATGTCTCATTGTTTTCCACCATTTGAGGTCATTTGGAGTTAATAGGGAGCTAGTCTGATGGATCTTGTATTTTCCACCTTAGCTTTCTATAGTCTGACCTCATCCTCGGGATCATATACTCCTAAGATAAACCACTCTGATACCACTAATTAGAAAATTTAAAGTCTTGGTTTAATAATATTTCAAAAAAACATAAATAATAATGTTATCTTTGAGTAGATATGTTTTATTACTCAAAATTGCATATACAACATATGCCTATGTCTGGGAAGAGATGTCTATTTTATTTTTCAAGCTACATATTTTATTTATACCTATTTTTGAAGGTAGGTGGAGGATGTAGAAGGTCACCAATCTCAATAGAGATAAATTGTTTTGACTTCCATGAATTACAATAATAGATAATTTGATAAATTACTATTTATAGAAACTTACTATTTTTAGACTACACTACTAAAATTAAAATTTGGAGCACTTTGAATTTTTTTATAGGAACAAAACCAACCAAATAGATATTTTTGTGATCTCACATAATTATCTCATTATTAGCTTTCCAATGGTTCAAATGGGGAGTCAAATGGAGCTATGGTATGAAAGTTATGGCTCCCAGAAGTTTTTCCACCAATTGGGGTAGGACCGTCACCCAAATTGTCACCTGAAGTGTTGCATGGATCATTGCCTAAAGTGTTATCTAGATCATTTATGATTTTTATATTATTTATTTTTTTCATCTTCTATATATTGTGTTTGCTACACACTTTCCTATTCAAGTGTTGGCTTTGACACAGTTGTTTCTTGAGGCTCCTCCCTAACTTCTAGGATGTCAATATCTATAGTTGATTTTATATACTATGCTGATCTCAATTCCACAACTGTACCTCTACACATAAATTTATTTTTATTGAATGTGTTTAGAGGAGTGGGGATATTTTTTTATTCTTTTCAACTTGAGTTACCCAAAAGACATCATTATTTCCCTTATATATTGAGATGGTTAGGCAGATGGGTGTCTGTGTGGTCTACACATAATGTATATGTTAGGATTTCTTATTTTTTTATACCAACCATCTATATAGTATATGATCATATAGTTTGATATACTTGAAATATTTCAACTACCAACTTTCACTACATTGCTTATGAACCTATGGTACCAAAAATTATAGAGGTTAGGGGTCGAGTAATATAAACCCAAAGGTCTTGCCTTACCTGATTATGCACTTGGAATGTGTGCACTACCTTCCATAAAAATAATTCATTTTATTCCTCTTTTTCATATAAATCATTATCGATGTCTTCTAGCATAGTCTTTAGTACTTCCTTCTCGTCCACTCCTAGCTCTTGTAAGTTGCACTCACCTACTATGCTTAAGAAATTTGGATTATATAATCATGACATTGTTTGATGTGTCATAGTATTTGGTGTTGGTGGTGAGGATCACCATGTAAGTGCCTTTCTTTTGTATTTATATTATTGAAATGAGGTTGTTGATGATTGTGATGGGACTTACAGGGGCTTGATATTGAGGTTGTGCTTGTTTTGGAACTGGCTATTATTCTTATAGATGTATAGATTATATGGGTTGAAAAGAAATCATAGATAAATCATTCCACCTCTATACTTCTACTCACATATATAACATTTTGATGAAAAATGGCATTACAATCATAGTTGGAGTTACTAGCTCATGCACTTTTGATTTACACCCCATTGTTCATTTTTTTAATGATGCATGTTGACCTAGATATTGCATGACATCTTGAGGGTTTAAATGGTGTGAATTGATTAAGTATAGGGATTCAATACATCTTTTATTGAACCTACCAATTTTTCATAATATTTCCCTATTCTTGTCCATACAATGTTTACGAAGGTGATGGCAGGTAAAAAATCTATAGTGACATTAATGGGTCTTTCTTGAGATTTCCATTGTGTAAAACACAAAAGAAAGACCAAAACCTAATATTAAAAAGACTGTAAAGTACTTGCAACTACCTTCTCAATATTATTAGTTATCTATGAAGCAAAAAACTGAGGCCAATTGAAATCTTTATGTAGGAGTATCATGTGATACACAATATTAATGACCCCTTTTTTTGCCTTTTTGGCCTAATCTATTGTCTACTAAAACTTCTTTGTGATGCGTTTGAACAAAAAGCACATTGAATTATTTGTTATGGACTCAATTACTACTCCATTGCCTTCCCTAGTTGTGTGTTTCTCCTTGATGCCTGGATGAATGGGAAGCATGGTGGTATTGCATGTCAAAAGGGATTTTTCATGGTTTAAGAGACCTATAAATCATGCCATAGCTTGAGAATCGATCCAAATTATAATATATTGGGACAAATGATTGGCTCCTTGGTTATATCTAATCAGGAGGGTCATCATCTCATCAATTTGACCAAATGTAGGCAACTTGTTCAATCCTTTGGTGAATCTTGTAATGGATGTGGGAGCATTAGGGATCTAGCTTGTGCAAGATCTTAAGGCCCAAGATTAAAAAAGTTACTTTTTGTTGATCCATTAAGTCAAAAGATTCAAGGTCATTGTATTTATTTTCTAGAAAACATAAGAAAATTTTTCACCTCCTATTGTGTACTTGAAAGTGGGATCAATAGTGGACCTTGCTCGAATATTGTAGTTACTACCTAGGATGAAGAGTTTCTTTGCTTTCTTGAGCTTTGATATGCAATCAATGCACTTAAATATGTTTAGAAAGCATATCATAATTTTTTTTAATTTTTAGAAGGATGTAATGGCTATGTGTTGTCCATGCCCCTCTTTATATAGAATTTGGCACTCAATTTTGTCTCACTGACTACTTTAAATGTGTTGACTAGTTATGCATGAGTTTTCCTTCTCACAGGTAATCCTAATTGGAAAATTTTGATCTAATAGTGACCTTTTTTCATTTATCATCCTTGATTGATCTCTTAGAATTTATTTGATGTGATGTGATATATTTTCATTTACCTTATTTCTTTTATGATTCCATATGTCAACTAACCCGTCAATCCACCTTGGGAAGAATGCAATCCATACTTGTGTCTTTTCATTAATGGTCTCGAATGAACATTATTCATCTTTTCACTATAGCTCTATTTTCACCTGTACCTTTATGGACTTATTTTTTGACCTTAGGTATTTGGTGATATCTGTTCTTCCCTAGGTTGTCTTTGAAATTTGATCATACCTTTAAAATATAACTTCTCATTATTAGTTGAGATGTGTTGCGATGTAAAGATTATACTATACAAACACATAACCCTAAACAAAATAATAAAGAGAAACAAACAACATTAAATTAAAACCTAATTACATGGGTCTCCTCATCACCCACTCATATTATCATCAAAGTGCTATAGATTAAAGGTGGTAAGGCTTAAACCTACAATAATTTATTCATCCTGGCAATATGGGTCCCTACAGATATTTTAACAATATTCTACCCTATTGTGAAACTTCATGTATAATATAGCATCCACTCCATCCAATGTGTAGTTTCTTAGGAATTCCTTAAACTTTCTATCATATAGAAATATTTCATGCCCAGAATACAATTATTTAGATCATAAGTTATTATCATGCCATGCCTTCTGACTTACCTTGTGTATCTCTTATGTCCATAGTTCCCTTTATTGATTTTCATCCATTTTAACCAAGTGTAATAACCTTTTCTTCATACAGTTGTGATCACCAAGCATCATAATTATTACAATATGTAATCTCAAAATTATATATTCCATAGGCATTATTTCTTCAAGAACATAAACAGTTTGAAAGGGATTGAAACCTATTACACACTTGTAATTTATTTTGTATGCCCAAATAACTATAGAAATGCAATATTCCTAGTCATCTCTTTGCACATTACAAATGTTTGTTAGAATTTTACCCAATACCTTGTTTGATGATTCAACATGCCCATTCTCTTTGGGATGAAAAGCCATGATTTTGTGGTGTGATATCATAAACTCTTCAATGACATTTTTGATAGTGTTATTGAGGAAATGTGTATCTTTGCTACTAATGAGATTAATCAGGCATTCAAACCTTGTGATGATATTTTCATATAGGAACTTGGATGCATCATTCACACCATAACTTAGGATAATAATTCCTTTCACTCATTTGGTGAAGTAATCAATTGCATTAATGATATATCGTACATGACTTAACTTAATAGGAGGAGCTATAGGCCCATTAAAATCAATTCTCTATTATTTTAATGGTTTTTATATGAGAATAAGAAGTAAGGATTTCATCACCTTTATTTGGCTTTCCCATTCATTGGCATACATCACATTTCTTAACTACTCTATATGCATCCTAAAATAAGGTAGGCCACTAAATAACACTATGTAGGATTTTCCCAATAGTGGATTCACCTATGAAGTGACCCCCTATAATTCCTTGTTGAACTTATTGTAGAACTTATGTTCATTCATGTTCTAGTGCTACTTTACATAGCACATCATCTCTACCTAGCTTGTATAAAAACCAATTGATGATACTATAAGGTATAGCCCTTGAGACCATTTTATTTTAACCCATTCAATATAGTATGTAGGGGAGGTTCCTTGATCTAATAAACTGTCAATATCTTCTATATTATCTAAGATTGCAACATTACTAAATAAATGTGTATCTGGGGATTCATCTTATATCTATTATGGCTCCTCCTCATTGTGTAACCTTCTTAAATGATCTAGACCCATATTTTATTGGCCTAACTTCACATTGATGTACAATTGAAATTCTTAAAATATTCTAATCTACCATAATATTTGTCTTTCCATCATCATCATCTTGTTAACTAGATAGTGCAAGGCCTGATGATCTATAAATAAATCAAAAGATGTAGCCAACAAGTAATGTTGAAACTTTTGTAGCACAAACATCATAGCTAGTGACTATCTCTAGTTAATTTTATAATTTCTTTATATTGTTGATAGATTCTTACTAGAAAAAAGTAAGGGATGATCTGACCCACCTTCATATAGCTACACTAAGACATATCATATTGCAGTACTAGAAGAATCCACATGCATGTAGAATGGCTTATTTTAGTTAGGAAAAATTAGAATTTGTGTTATTACAAACCTTTATTTTATCACAATGAATGTTTCTTGGCATTATTCTATCCACTAAAACTATGCATATTTGTGTAGTAGTTTCTGCATTGGTATCGATATGCTTGCATACCCTTTCATAAAAAATTTATGGTATCTCATATGACCAAGAAATGTGTGCAATTTTGTAGATTTGGTTGGAGGTGACATCCCTACTATAATAGCAATATTATCTGAATAAAAAAAAATACCATCAGTACATATTACGTGACCCACCAAAATACCAAAAGGTGTAAATAAAAAACACTTATTTAAATTCAAATTAATGCACAAAGCAAAACACTGATCTAGCATTAATCGCAACTTTGATAGATGTTATTTAAACATTTATAAAACCACCCAATCATCTAAATAAACTTCTGTAAAGCCATGAATGAATTCTTTGATGCATTTACTAAAACTGTAGAAAACATTACCTATGAATTATATAGGCCAAATGGAATTACCTTATATGTGAATGATCCCCATTCAGTTACAAAGGTATTCTTATCCTAATCCTCCTTTCCAATTAGAATTTGATGGTACCTACTTAAGCCATATGTGAATGAATACACTTCATGACATACTACAGACTCAATAACTTCATCTATAGTTGAAATTTACCCATTTTTCTTTACGAAATGGATAATTAATGCAAGCATTGTTGAGTGCATGGTAGTCTCCATGAACTCAAATTTCCCCTATTTTATTTGGATGCAAAAATATAGGTCTTCCCTATTATACTTTTTCAACATGATAATTAATTCCATCTTCTTGCATATGATCTAGTTCAACCTATACTTTGGTCTTTATATTGGGATTAAGCATGTATGGGAACCTTTTAATGCCTAGTATATTTCTTTACTTCTATATAAATCTCACCTAAGGATGAATCCATACCTTTTACTTTATAAGACTTGGTTGGAAATATGTCTTGAGAGTCTCAAACTAATTACCAAGCTTCTGAGATTTGTTTTTGTCCCTAGTAGTCACCCATAGTTTCAAGATTAGGAAAATCCCCTATTCTAATATTTCATCAATTATTTAAAGGGTTCCTGATATACATTACTTGATCCACTTCGTAGATATTCTTATAAGATGCAATTAACTTCCAACTGTGGATTGTTTACATTGCATAGTCTTTCTTCTTCAACTTGTTATATGGTTTGAACTTATTTTAGATCAGCTTCATTTTCTAGTTCAAATAAACCTTCTATATCGACATCTCCATCACTATCATTTGACTTTGTTAATTTATCTATTATTATATTACATGTCGTAATAATATCTTATTCTTGTTTACTAATATTGTAATTTTAAAGTTCCAAATTCAAATCATGTCTTGATTCATGATAAAATGATGATTCAACTGTAGTGGCTAAGTATTCCACTTATCCATGACATAGAAATATTTTTAATTTCTGTAAGGCATTATGAACCAATATACTACCATATTTGAACAAATTTTTTTGAATGAAATCTTGATGCACTTGCACCAGTTTTTGTCTCTTTCTTGTCCTCTAGGTGTATATACTAGGTTATATGTATAGATTCTAACGTATGATTAAAAACATGCACACAATACCTCCCAGTAAATTTTTAATTTTTTGTGTACTACCCACCAAGTTATAGTAGTCACTTTAAGCTCATACTGGAGTGAGATGACATGTTAATCCACCTCCATTTCATGGTGTTAGAGCCTTAGTATGAAAGGATTAAGGTCCTTTGTCATGAAGTATTGAGGACTATCTCATTCAAAAGTGAACACCATGAAACATTTTTGTATCTCATGATATCTCAGAGCTGAATTCAACATATGAGTGTTTGATTCACCACTTATGAATGATGTTTCTTCCCAAGGTATAACATCTTTTGGAGTAGGCTCTATTTAATCCATCATTTTTTCACCTGTATTATACAAGATATCTACTTCAAATTTTGTTAGAGAGTTCACTGATGGAGAAACATATTCTTCTATTAGAACCTTCATGGCTAGAAAATTTGTTATAATATGTTGTTATACTAGTCGCTCTTTCTAATACATAGTGTATATTTACCCAACTTGATAGTCTATAAGTCACAAAGTAATTTTCCTTTCATCTGTGTTGACCTTAAACTAACTGTTATCCCCATTGGCATAAGGGGACTCTAGATCTTGTAGGATGATATACATCTTTTCCTTAGAATTATTAATGGGTTAAACTACTATATTGTCCCCTTGATGCACCTCTAGTTGGTTGCATATAGTGTTAGTGGTCATTTGGCCATCATAGGCCAATTTTTTTATTGTCTTCATATCAATGACATCAAAATATCTGTGTAAATTGATCTTGGCTAATCTAATCTTAACATCCTCTATACTTCCAATGGGATTCACCTTGCCATAATATGTTAGACTAAGACTAACTGAACCATAGCTCAAAGTCATAAAACCAATGGTTCTCATGTTGATCACAAAATCATATTAATCATGCTGCCAAAATCAAACACTGCATTCAAAATCTTATATCTAGCCAACTCAATGTCCATACAAGAATAAACATACCTAGGTTTCTTAGTCTTAACATACCATATTACTTTGTCAATATGTCATTGACATTATTGTTCATACTCTAGAATATTATGTAGGAGATTAGTGATGTTGTGTGAAATATCTTCATTACATGGGGTCCTGAGTAACTTCATGAGGTATATCAAGGTAGTCACAACACCCTCTTCTCTCATGATTCTTATAATTTGTCCATATATTTTATCATCAATGGATACATCATCAACTTTAGAAGATGGTTGTTTTTTAATCTCTTACAAGACCTATGCAACTTAGGACATCAAAGTCTTTTTAGTAGCAAGATTGGGATATTTGTCATGTTATACTTTTTTATTACCTTGATTTTGTGACATTTCTAATGGTGTAACCCTTGTTCTTCTCTTTATTTCCTTGTGACTACTTGAATAACCATATTCTCCTTTGGTTTTACATTAATCATGTTTACATTATGAACTATCCTCTCCTTACTTTGTTTCACAATCACTGGATAATATTTTATTTGGTGTTGACCTTCAACTAGTTACAATATATGCATTAGATTTGTCTTTATGTATTAGTAGGGATATTCCTCATATATTTATTATATGCTCCACATAAATAGCAGTGCATAATGGTTGGGTTTGGTGATTGTCATTATTACAACCTCCATGATATCCTCCCCTATAGCTTCCTATATAGCCACATCTATTTTATTGGTATCCCAAGCATTGTTTTTGTTATACAACATACCCTCCTTCTTGGAATTGATACACATCATACCCCACATATTGACATTAAGGAGAAATTGGAGCCCAATTTGACGATTGTTTCTAAAGGTTTGAATTGGTTCACAGTTGTTGATACTAACCAAAATATTGATAAGATGAAGATGAGATATTATTCCAAATTATAATATCTTTTGGTTAATAGTATATTGACGAAGGAATTGATCCAAGAATACCTTGACTCACACTTGTCATCTCACATTATAATCCTATAATCACTTGATTTTTAGTTGGTATATTTTGTGCTACAACTGTAATGAAATTCTATGTAATATTTTCCTTTGACTCTTTTAATTATCAAAAATTATTTTCATCATGGTTAGTGGACATATAAATATTAAAAAATAAACCTTGTAATTTTTTTATGTAGTTTTGTAAAATATGGCACTTAGAATTCACATTCCCTACTACCTTACATATCTCACAAAACTCATTATTAAGCTTCAGACAATCATTTCTATGATATCCTTCCTATCTGTATTCTATGTACCATAAGCCTACCTTAGTCTTATATTTTTATTGTATCTCATGTACTCTTCTCATGATTTTTTCTATCTTGGCATTAACTTGGAACTAGCTAAGGGAGAACCCCCATAATCCTCTATTTACTCTACTCACAAAGTAGTAAATCGAGCATTAGTTTTACTCAAGTATTAGGTCTGTGTAATGGTAAATTTAAATCTTTGTCACAGCCCTTCTCTAAACCAAATATCCTTATATTTATCCTTTAGAATGAATTCAGTTTTGTTCATGACATTATAAAATCTTTGATCATATTTTCAACTGACTCACCAATTTTTTGTCAAATCTCCTATAAATCTTAGATAGTTTGACTTGTACATTTTTTTATATAAACTCTACTCTCAGTAGATAGTCTACAGAATTTACATCAATTTTATGAATGAAATCTAAGGATTTTCCTTACAAATACCTTACGATTTCACATTTCTTAACATTATCTGATGTTATCCCTTTAACATTTTATTTCACACCATATATTACCAGATATTTCTCTAGATCCATAGACCCATCATACATCATTACTGAAAAAATAATCGAATTGAGTGTCATAGTTGTTACACTTTTAGTTTCTACCATGGGTTGTTGAATACTTCCAATTGGGATTGAAGGTAGCTATGCATTGGTGACTACACACTATTGACTATGCACTAGTCTTCTCAGGTGTCTGAAAAAGGAATTCTACTTCTTCTATTTTCTTCCTATTTATTTCCTTCTTTGTTTTTTAACTTATCTTTCCAAATTTGTCTATAGATTAATCAAACCAATATATATTTTCCACTAATCTTGCACTTATTCTTTTTTCCAAATTAGAAATTCAATTGGGGGTATGCTTACTCTTGTAATGAGTCACTTCTAGTATAAATTTATTATAACCTTGAAATTGAACCTATAATAGTTTTGTATTCAAATCAAACTTCTTCCTATGAACTTTCCTTTCCCAATCTAGATAAAAACACTTTCATTAACTATGATCTAACTCTACCATCTAACTCTTATGCTACTAGCTTACCTCATTCTTCATGTTGTATTATCTCCATATCTACATCATTTCTATCTATTTCTTTATCTTCATCAGTCCCTTCTGCATACTCTACACACTCTCTACTTCTCTCAGCATATTTCCATCTCTAGCATCTTTTTTCCTCATGTTTCTAGCTCTATCACTTTCTTCCCTACCTTTACTCCTATCCATAGTTAACTTTAGATTTATTAATTTATTCCATCATCTCTATTATCATAGTTCCCATTATAATCTCAAAATATTCTTCTCACTTTGAATCTTTTCACCTTCCATTTTTTAGGATCAATACCCATTTTATTTTAATTATCTTCTCATCATTCACTTATAACCCACAAACACCCCCATGGTGACCAAAGTGACTACTCCATTTTGGTAAGAGTACGAACCATAGACTTTTCCACAACCAACATATTAGTTAGAGTAAGTAGTCACTGTAAAAAAATTCCCCTTATTAATTGGATAAACTATTCTTATGTAGCATCAAAATTTGTGTATCCATGCACTAAAAGTTCAATAATGTAACCTTCAACTATAGTCCTCTTCTAATAGTCTACTGCTCAAGTTTAGTTTGTATCAAAGTTACATAATCTCTCTAACTTCTCTTCTCTCCAAACTATAAACTCTATCCTCCTTGGGCTAAAGCAATAATATTCCACCCTAGATAACCATATGGCTAACAATACAGAAAACTCACACCAAATGATTTAATAGATTTCACTATAAATATGCTCTTGGATAATCTTCTTCAGATTTGTTTTGACTCTCCTATGTTTTTCTTCTATAAAATTCAAGATTCTCTCATGTAGGCATCTCTTTATATCCCTTTGTCCTGCAAACCATCTTAGTATATTTCACTCAAATGATCCACAATCTCCACACCATTTTTAGCATAGTTTCTTAGAAAATTCTAAAACATGTTAATTATAGGGATAACTTATGCATAAAAAGTAAAGATATATAAAATCTAATAATTCAGACTTTAGAACATTATTAAAACATAGAAGTGTACTATTGCATGAAAACATAAAAAAACACATAGAAATAGGTGATATAACCATAAAAAATTACATGTTTAAAGGCAAACAAATTACTCCAAGATTACTTTACATAGATAAAATATTCTTAGGAAAATCATAACAAAACTATTTCATTAATCTCTAACACACATCAGAAACATATTTCATTACATACGAGCACTTTATATAAAACATTTCAGAGCATTGTCTCTTTAGATTCTAGCATTTTGATATGCCACAAGGAAAGACTTTATGTATTCTCCACTTTATTTCCTATTCTTAAAGGGTCACATACATACAAAATACTATACAAAATGCAAAATCATGTACTTTGTGCACTTTTCCATCCAATTATACTTTGTAATTTTGGTGACCTTGATTTATACCCACCAAATATTGATTAGGTGTAGAGAACATGCTTATAAATCATTCCCCCATTCAATCTATGAATTATAAGTACCAGACTAAATGAATATGGAGAACATGCTTACAAATCATGACCCCAATGTAATCTATAAACTGTGAATGTGGGTAATCCATGTCTATATGACATAACACCATTGAGGTTACAAATTGGTATATAAGTACCAAAAACTGAATAAATGTGGAGAACATAGTTCTAAAGCATCCCCCGATTATAATCTAGAAATCATGAATGTGCGCAAGCCATGTTCATAATACATGCCCCCACTAATATCTGAGAACTATGCAAATTAGGGAGAACATGCATCCTAAACATTACCCCACTAATATGCCCCCCTAAGTTGAGGTAAAAATAGTAGCTATAAGTTACCTCATCTCAAAAGGGTAAGACAACAGTAAAATATGTGAACGTAGCCATGTAGAATATAGAAGGAAATATGTTCAGGAAATTATATCGATGAAGTGCATAGAGCCAATGTTTTCACATGTAGGCCTAAGATGTATGATAAAAATCATGGCATCTTATAGAAAGTAAAAGTACAATCTCAATATGAAAACAATCACACACACAAGAGTAGTCAATAGCAAGACAAAAAATAATCATGCAAGATACCATAAATAAGTGCATGTTCAAATGTTTTAAAATCAAATAGACATGACTTAGTCAAATGTCCAAAAAACTAAAGCAATGATGTGTTCAAATTTCAAATAAATAAAACATAGGCACTAGTGTTGCATACAATGGAACATATTAAAATTATCAAAAAGTAAGACAATAGCAAGGCAAAACAATTGAGGAAGTGTATAAAGGGAAAGCATAAGAAAATAACATAAACATGTCATATTAGCCTATGAATCAAATGTGTTAGCAAAAAACATCAGTTACATATCATATAAATTAACTTATTTAATGTATAATCATGGATAATAAACATGTGTAAGTACATATATAATTATAAAGATGATAGTGTAGAGTGATCATAGAATCATATAATCTGCTTGTATCAAGATTGTATAAGATGGATGCCCCCAATTTATTTGTGACATGAGTAGAGGCAAATCCCAACACCCATAAGTGAATCATGTATATATGTATGCCTCTATATATGTACGTAAAAGTTAATGATATGATAGCCCTCAACATGTGACTAACACATAGATGCCAAGGATGTAATAAAACATGTAGGTGTCAAAAATATTTTTTTGATTTTTGAATGTTTTTTTTTTTTGCAGTGTTTTTGAGGATGAGGAAATATCATCGTATGAACTCATCTAAAGGGTGATCATAGGTATTTACCCACTTATATCCTAGTGTAATAAATTGGTGGTACTATCAAGGAGCATGTATAGGCTCAATATTTGTCACTATAGTATATTTAATGCTTAGTGTATGTATAAAAGTACTTTGAGTTCATGAGGTATCGATAGAAGTTATAGGGATTATTCAAACCCATCTCTTTGTTCTTTATGGTTTATTTGGAATATAAATAATAAAAACATGTTTATGTGCTCTAGAGATCTAAATATGGGGGATATAAGATGAGGATTTGATTGGACACATTGTCTATCTCAGATGTTAAGGTATCTCAAGTACTAGCCACCTAATCAAGGGGATTATTTTTTGCTTACCCATTTGAAATGTATTATCCTTAATAGGATTGATAATTAACTACTTGTGTATGAATTTATCTCATTTAAGAGGATGCTCATATGGAAGACCAAAAACTATAATTACCTGATTGGCATGAATATTCTTAATACACTCATTCACTATAGAAGGTACTGCTTGAGGAGTGTGTATCCAAGGTTATCCCAAAAACCTTTCAAATACACATGTATAAGGTATAAATAAGAGATTAGTAACCACATGTGTGGTACCAACCTTAAAGGTAGATCAGTCTCTCCAAAAACCTTCTACAAGGTTCCATCGAATGATCCAACTGATCTAGTACAGGTGTGTAAATAGTGATGGGTATAAACCAAATACATAAGTAATGTCATGGTGCAAACATTTTCACTTGCACTATTTTTAATCATAGCACTATGTATGTGTCTTTTATCAAGGTATTCTCAAATTAATAGTGAATCAATATCATAGTAATGATCCTTTATTTCAATGTAATTGAAGGAAATGGTAGGTTTTTGAACCATAAGAAGTATGTGTTGCATGTAAATACCAATGAACCCATCCTGTGGGTATCCATATTAGGATGGATGTTGATGTGCATTATATACCATTTGAATTTTGGTTATTTCTTGGAATGGTCTTGCAAATTCTTTTTAAATATTTTTTATTTATTATGATCACTAGGTTGTGAATCAGGTTCATTTGGAAGATCATCGAATATGATATGTTTTTTATCAAGTAGGTCCTAGATATTATGCTTCAAGGTTTTTTTTTTTTGGTAGAATTCTCAAATCCTTGGTGATAGTAATAATAAGCATTTGCATCAAATCCTTTTGGTAGAGTTTTATTTACATCAATCTCTATAGGAGGAGGGAGAGGTATAAGATGACACTCAAGAAACCATGAGAATAAGACAACAAGAGGCTCAATTAAATGAGTAAACTATCAACTTGGTGCAATAAATAGGACAAGATGATTAGGATGTTGTGAAATTATGTTAATCATGGTGATTGTTTCCTTTTTGGGCTCATGAGGGTTTTACTTTATAACTTGGTTTAAATGTAAATTTTGTACTATACGTAGATGTTGCTAGTGTGTTTGCTACATACTTAAGCTTATTCAATGACATAAGTTCCAGTTCATGATCCCATATAACATGGCATAAGTCATTAAAAGAATGGTTTGTTAGGCAAACTATGGACTCATATAAAGGAGCAAGTAAACTTTACATGAATATATCTTGGAAATGTTTGTCTTCCATAGAGTTGGTCATTTTGTCTAGCGTTGTCCTATATCTCAAGACATAATCATTGACTAGTTCATTGGTTTATTTTTTGATATTTTCAATTTGAGCATAGGAAACCTTTTCAGTAATGTTAATATAAAAGTGAGAAAAACTAATCTCCAAGAGGTTTGAATGCCTTCATAGGTTGGAGAGGTAATTCGTAAAATCATCTCAAATCATATTCCTCGAAGCTCCTTAAAAATAATTTGGTCAAAACTTTATATTTTGAAGCATAATCCAGGCATGTTGCATGTAAAGTTCAAAAATATTATTTAGGATCACCTTTTTTATCATAAAATGTGAACTTAAGTGCAATAAATCTAATTGGAAAAAGGGTACAAAGAGTTCTCAAGTGAAAAAGGGTTATGTAACACATCTTCTGAATCTATAGCATATGAATACTTTGAATCCTTTATTTCAATGTTTGTAACCTTATCCTAAAAGATCTTTACAACTTAATTGAGTGATTGAACTATAGGCATAGTGGGATTTTGATGACCAATTTAAGTAGTCACCAGATGGGATGGAAACATGTTTTGAGTAGTAATAGACATTGAAACCAATATTTGTGTTGAAAAAATGGGTAAGTTCATCATAGATGTATCAATAGTAGTTAAAAGGAACAAAGGTTGGAACAAATAATCCATTCCCCTATACCTTCTAAATATTCACCATTACTAGGTTAGATAGCCTTGGTTTTATCTTGTTTGCTTATTTCATCTCTTTTAACATACATAAATGTATTTGGCCCTTGTTATTCTTGAGATGAGTAATCAATTCTTCTCCATCCTCCATTTGGAGATTGGTTTTTAAAATAAATTTTTTTATTAATTCATAAATGAAAAGTTTAAAATTTGAAGCAAAGTACAATGATTATAAAAATTAGAAAACCCTAAGTGGCCTTAGGCTTGATTTTCAAAGATTGGGTTCAATAAATGCTTAACCCTAATTTATATTATGCAATTATACATTAGTAGATATGGTTAAGGATATAAAAATGATAGGGCACAAGTGTGAATATAAGATCTATAGTAGGCCATTTAATGTGTTAAACTAATATATACCATACATGTTTAATTTATTAAACTGAGATAGACAATTAATTTAAAGTACAACTATGCTAGATATAGAAATAACATAAAAGAGAGTACATAAATGGTTGTGATTCTAATGTAGGTTTGGATCTAGTATAGGTCAAAATAAGGTATGAAGATAGTTCAAACTCAATAATCAAATTATGGATATGGTATCTCTAGCTTTTTGAATAATTACATCAACTTGGGGCAGTTAATTCGATGTTAGTGTTTGATTTCGGCACTAGTGTCATATATGGAATATATGATCAAGTAGAATGAAACCATCTAGATGCTTTTAGTATTGGATTTACCTTCATTTTGGTGCATTCAAATCTAGGTAAGGAACCATCACTTCTGATGAAATGGTATAATCTTAGCTATCCATCTTCAATGTCACCTTGGGAAAAATTGGGTAAGTGGGTATATGGTGTCGAGTTAATATTTAATAACTCTAATATCAAAGGGTGTTGTATACATAGCCAATAATTTGAAAGAGGGCCTCTAACTCATGTAGATATCTAATATGTATTGGATTGTGTGTGAATCATGCAATGTTTGTAAAATAAGTACAATAGTGACCTAAATTATAACTTGGCAAATATGAATTTAAGACTACTCTTTTAATACTTCAGACTTGTAGATGGGTTATTCCTTTGATTGATATTAGAATAGGGTAGAATAGGAAATATTTTCATAACTTGAGTGCTTCTTGAGTGAGCTCTTTTGTTTTAATTTCTAGGTGAGGAATGAATGAAGGTTGATAGTATGTTTGTACCAATCCTATCATGAGATAGCTTGCATTAAGGCACTTGGTATGACGATTATGATATGTTTCATTTGTAAATTGGATGACTTTAGGGCACTCGACACTTACATTGTGGCAGGAGTGTAACATCAAAATTACTATATGTCTCGGGCATTAGTGTCTAGGGAGAAGGAGAGTAGACACAATATAATAACTTTTAGAGGTATAAGTATATTTTAAGTATTTTAGGCAAGATATGATCTTTGTGTCATCAATATAAATATTATTAGACTAAGAGATGGGTCAAGGAGCACAAGAGAGAGTAGATGTGAGGCTTATGAAATCAAGGCATATGTAGAACTAAGACGAACAACCAAGCTCGATGTTTGCCAAGTGTATAAGACTGAGGTGATACATAATCATAAAATATCATCTACAACTCTATAAATATCATTACTTTAATAAAATGAGGCATATGTAAACACCTAAATCTAAACACATACACTTGATAATGTAAACTATTGACATATTTTAAACCACTTGACTTACACTCAAATACATGAATCTTGTTTTTTAATCATCTAGCCATTTATCTATAAGTGGGTTTGACATATGTAATTTTTTTCACTAGAACACATCAATTTACAGTCAATGCTCAAACTATCTTATATTACCCTTTGACAACTTCCAACCTTAGGACAATTGTTCTTAATTTTCTAAGATAAGTTTGTGTTATGCAAGCATGTTTGTTTCCATGGACTTGTCCACCTAGTGGAATGTTATCCCTACACTATTTAGCAAAAAGTATCCATGTTTTGTAATATTTATTTAAGTCATCCTGCATGTTTCACAAGTTGGCTAAAGAAATTATTCAATAAGTTCACTATAAATCCAAATCAATTTCATTCATTAAGGAATTTGATATCTCATTGGCATTTCTCTATTACACTACTACACATAAAGAGAAAGTCTTATTCTTCCATAATTCAATTTTAATCACTAAGATTAGTTTGAAGCATTTCAAATTAAATTAGGAGCTAACATTATCAAGTATCCAATCCAGATTTATAACTGCATGCATATAGTCAAGGAGCACAATTGCACAATCACATTAGGTGGGAGAACTATGTGCAACTTGATTCCCTTATCAAAGAATCTAGATATGTAAAAAATGCTCAATTATTAACATTAATGATTGGTGTTAGCTCAATCTATTACACTTCCCCTTTTCTTTTAGAGGTTTTTAGTTCTCACAAATACACCTAGGGTTTTCACGAAAAAAGAAGGAAAACAAAAGTTTATGCATGGTACTAACATAATTAAAATATCTTAGCACTCTCAATAGACATAGGTGCATATAGAAAAACCATCATAGAGTCGACATATTCAAATCAAATAAGTTTATAGCCAACAGACATGGTTGCTTTATGCCACTATCCAATGAGTGCAGACTTGTCCAGACACAGTCCTAGACTCTACTTTTGGACCTAAGCTATCATAGTCTTGTTTTATTTATGTTTCTCAATGTAAAACCCCTACAATAGTGAATTGGAAGCTAAAAAATAGTGAATCTTGATATTGATTGTACTTAATACTTTTAACATTTATTACTTATCAATCAATTTCAATCGATTCTATTTTATATTAAGATTTATAATTAAATGTTATATATTACAATCTAAACAAATTTTTAAAGTTTTATACCTATTAAACATTATTAAATAAAAATTATGGTAAAATAACTTCCTCTTAATTTTTATGATATATTTTCATTATCTTTTTAACATTGACCTTAAATTCAACTGACTTTTCCATGCAGAAAAACTCAATGCTAACAGGCATGCAGGAGCTATTTCTCAAATTACAATTGAATAAAACACCATTAAACCTAGAACATCGCTGCTCTATTATTCACCATTTTGAGAATCACTAGAAAACTGTGTGAAAATAATTACTTTCCAACATGGTCTAGACATCAATCAAAGCATAAGGAAAAGGAGATTTTCTTGATATATTTTGGAATAATATAAAATAAAATAAAGGCAAGGCTATGATCAAGGGCACTAATGCTTCCCCATGGAAAATGGTTGGAATTTTCCCACAACTCACAGCAAATGATTTGAAAAATTTTAGAGGCATTTCTCACAACTGATTTGAACCCGGCACCCCCATGCTCTACATGGCAACTGCATCATCCTTCATGCCTCCGCTACGGGAAGAGAGAGCAAGAAAGAAAATAACATAAAATGAAAATAGACGTAGACTTAAAAATTCTATGACAATCAGAAAGAGAATTTTAATCTTTTATTATTTCTCCATACAAAAAATACGAATAGGTCTACATTAATAGAATTTGAAAGACAAACAAAGATGGAAATAACCTAGTGTTAAATTGATAGTTCTCCATGCAAACTGAGATAACTTAAGCAGATGATCATGCAAACTACATGCATGGGAAGGCTGAATAGGGAGTGGAGAAATTAACTTTAGTTTCTAACACTCCCCCTTAATTTCTATCACTAACTACTTCAACATTTACAATGCCTAAATTTTGTCTTAGATAATCAAAACTATCTTTTGCTAATGCCTTTGTGAATATATCTACCAATTGGTCTTCAGATCTGTAGAACTCCAAATGGATTTCTCCATTGTTCACTAACCCTCTGATAAAATGGAATCTTGTATCAATGTGCTTTCTCCTCTTGTGAAAAACATGATTTTTTGACAATGCAATTGTTAATTTGTTGTCACAAAAGATTGGTGTTGACTCCTTCTATGCTTGTAATAAATCTATCAATACTCTCCTCATCCAAGTTGCTTGACATGATATTGATGTGGCTGCTACATACTCTGCTTTAGCTGATGAAAGTATCACTATAGGTTGCTTTTTGGATGCCCATGTGACCACACCTATTCCAAAAAGAAAGGCATGTCCAGAAGTACTCTTCCTATCATCAATGTTACCTGTAAAATAACTATCAGTATAACCAATCAAACTAAAATCATTAGTTGTGGAATATAAAATTCCATATTTTGTTGTTCCTACCACATATCTCAATATCCTCTTTCCAACTTGCCAATGTGAGTCTTTTGGTGACTCCATGAATCTAGAAATTAAGCTGACCCCATACATGATATTTGGTCTTGTAGCTGTAAGATACATCAAACTACCAATTAGTCTTTTGAATGTTGTAGAATCAAAATTAGACCCCTTGTCTTCTTTGCTAATTTTGGTTCTTGTAGCAACTAGTGTAGGTGCTAATTTAAAATTCAACATCTTAAACCTCCTTAACACATCCTTTGCATATTTAGTTTGACAAATAAAAATTCCCATCTCAGATTGTACAACTTCAATGCCCAAAAAAACTTCATTAATCCCAAATCTATCATTTCAAATTCTTTCTTCATTGTTGATTTAAATGTGTCTATAGACAAATTTCTAGTGAAAATCAAATCATCAACATACAAACACACAATCAAAATCTGACCTTATTTGCTGATTTTTGTGTATAATGTAGGCTCACTATTGCTTCTATTGAATCCATTGTTTGTCATGTATGAATCAATTATGCTATACCATGCTCTTCGTGCTTACTTGAGACCATAGAGGGCCTTCTTCAATTTGTAGACTTTTTCTTCATGTCCATGCACTTCATAACTTGGTGGTTGTTTCACATACACTTTTTCATCTAGGAAACCATTCAAGAAAGCTGATTTGACATCCATTTGATATATTTTCCAATTATTTTATGTAGTTATTTCTAAAACCATTATAATAGTATCAAGTCTAGCAACTGGAGCAAATGTGTCATTATAATAAATTCCATGTTCTTGTGCAAAACCTTTTGCTACTAACCTTGCCTTGTGCTTTTCAACCTTTTCTTTTGCATCAAATTTGGTCTTATAAACCCATTTGACTCTTATGCAATCCTAAACTTTAGGTATATTAATTAGATCCCATGTTTGATTTCTCTCAATGGCATTTATCTCTTCATCCATTGCTTTTATCCAATGTTCCTCATTAGCTGCTTCTTCATAATACATAAGATCATGAGAGAAAAATGCAAAATTTGAACATAAATCTAACTTCTCTTCTTCTTGTTTATAAATCTCATTCAAGTTTCTCATTTTCTTAACTTTAAATTTTGATCTTAAAGTGGAAAGAGTTGGATCTGATTCATCACTTACTTGTGAATTGGGAGTAGGATGACATGCATGACCAGATGATTCACCTTGTGCTAAGTTGCTAGATGTTCTTATTGGAGTGCTTGTTCTTGCTTGTGGAGAGGATTGATCACCTTGAAAAATTTGTTCTTCAAATTCTTCTTCATTTTGGGGAATTGGTGCTCCAATTGTGATGGTTTTATCAATGATTCCATCCCATGCTTCTTCTTCCTTAAATTCCACATCTCTGCTAATAATCACTTTCTTTGTAATTGGGTTATAAAACTTATAAGCCTTTGATTCTTCATTATAGCCAATAAAAATGCATTTCTAACCTCTATCATCAAGTTTTATTCTCAATTTAGATGGTATAAGAGAATATGCAATACAACCAAATTTTTTGAAATGATGCACACTATGCTTCTTACCACTCCAAGCTTCTTGTTGAATTTGATCCTTGACACTCTTTGTTGGGATTCTATTCAGAATATATACTACACATGCTACTACTTCTACACAATATTCATTTGACAAATGTTTGGCCTTCAATATGCTTCTAGCCATCTCCATGATTGTTCTATTCTTCCTTTCTGCTACACCATTCTGTTGTGGTGTGTACCTTGTAGTCAGTTGCCTTCCAATGCCATGATATCTGCAAAAATATTGAAATTCATTAGACATATATTTACCTCCTCTATCTAATCTAAGTACCTTGATGTAAAGGCCACTCTGCTTTTTAACCATAGCCTTGAATTCTTTAAATTTTCCAAAGGCTTCAGACTTATCTTTGAGAAAATATATCCAAGTCTTTCTACTAAAATCACCAATGAAGGTTAGAAAATAAGAACTACCTCTAAATGATGGAATTTGCATTGGTCCACATAAATCACTATGGACTAGCTCTAATATTACCCTTGCTCTATATGAAGCTCCTACTGGAAAGCTCTCTCTATGTTGTTTTGCCAGAATGCAATTCTCACATGAACTTCCTGGCTGTTCTATTGGTGGTAATCCCTTCACCATATTTTTATTTTATAACAAATTCAAACCTCCAAAACTTAAATGTCCATACCTTAAATACCATAGCCATGATTGGTCTAGATGCATGGTTTTGAAGTGTGATTCCTCTTCTCCTTAGATGCATTGAATTTGAAGAGGGAACATCTGATTCTTGGTCATCTCCACTTTTCCTATCAACCTGTCATTTGGAAATTTGTCTAGTATTGTGCAAACATTATCCATAAAAGATACTCTGTAACCTTTCTGTACTAACTGTCCAACAATCATAAGATTATGCTTTAGTCCAGGTACAAAATAAACATCAACAAGAAATCTTCTTTCACCATTTTTTGCCAAAACATTTATTACTCCTTTACCCATTACATCCACTTTATTATCATTTCCTAATTTCACTTCAGATTTTAGGGACTCATCAAGACTAGCAAACAGTTCTTTATTCCCTATCATATGATTACTGCATCCATTATCTAAGAACCAAATATCTCTAGCATTTCCTTGAGCAACATGACAAGTGAGAAATAAGCTTCCAGAATTAGAATTAGATTCATTTGTGTAATTAGCATTCTTCTTGTCCACATTTCCTTGTTTTTTTCTGCATTCACTTGCATAATGTCCATATTTTTTGTAGTAATAACATTGAATGTTAGATTTATCAAACCTCTGTGAATTTTTTTGGAAGTGATTGTTGTCATGTCCTCTATTGTTGTAGTTTCAATTATTGTTTTCACCTTGATTTGGATTGTTCCTTCCATTTCTTCCTCTACCTCTTCCTCTAAAGTTTGACCTTCCTCTTCCTCTTCCTTTGCCAAATGATACCTGAGACTTGAAATCATTCTCAAAAGAAGTATTGTTATTCCTATTCATTTTAGATTCATGTGTTAACAAAGATCCCATTAATTCATCTAATGATAATTATTCCAAATCCTTGGTTTCCTAAATAGCTACAACTATTGCATCAAATTTGTTGGGTAAACTCCTGAGTATTTTTTCTATGATCTTCATATATGTTATTATTTCTCCATTGGATCTAATTTGGCTCACAATATTCAATACTTGACCCATAAAGTGGTCTATAGACTCTGAATCATTCATTTGCAAATTTTCAAAATTTCTCCTAAGAGATTGCAATTTAGCTATTTTCACTTTTGTATTACCTCTATAGGTGGTCTCTAAGATTTTCCATGCCGACTTGGATCTCGTTGATGTTGCAACTCTAAAAAAATGGATTTATCCATTCCCTGTTGGATTAGGAATAGAGCTTTTGCATCCTTTTTCTTATTTTCTTTAAGCTCTTTCTTTTGTGCTTGAGATAGTCCCTGATGGATACCCTCATCCTATGGTTCTACAAAGCCATTTTATACCAAATCCCAAACATCTTGTGAGCAAAATAATGTTCTCGTTTTAATTGCTCAAAAATCATAATTCTTACCATTGAAAATGGTAATTTGGAGCTGAGAAATGTTGTTGTTTGTTGCCATGTCTCAAGACTTGAAGGATTCTGCTACTGCTGTAGCCAAATAGGCACTTCTTCCAGCAATTCCATTCACTTCTACAGTCACTACACTTTCTCTTCTACAGATTGCACTTCTCTTGTGCGTCGAGGCTTTCTCAGACTTCAATGCCCTTCCAAATTGTCTTATTACTACAATTTTTATATTGCTTGCGAGTTTCCTTGGTGGCTTTCAGCCGTTCCAACGGTCTCTTTTATGTTGGACATACATGACAGCCTCCACACAGTTCAAATCTTGCTTTACTCGATGCACCTTCCCAAGCATCTTGTCTACTAACTAGTTCTCACTTTTACGGTGTCACTTCACGTTCAAGGTGTTGATGTCACATTGACCAGACAGGCTACATCAAACTTCAAGCTGCACTTTCCTAGCAATTCCTATGTGACAGGTTGCATTTTTTTTAATAGCAGGTCGCAAAACAATTTCCAATCTTGCTATTTTTCTCTAAGTCGCTGAACCTGGGTGCTTTTGCTTCTCTTCTCTCCCTTCGCCTGACTGCTACACTCTGAATTGCAGGCTCTGATACCAATTTGTGGGAAGAGAGCAAGAAAGAAAATAACAGAAAATGAAAATAGACGTAGACTCTAGATTGCTATGGCAATCAAAAAGAGAATTTTAATCTTTTATTATTTCTCCATACAAAAACTACAAACAGGTCTACATTAATAGAATTTGAAAGACAAACAAAGCTAGAAATAACCTAGTGTTAAACTGATAGTTCTCCATGCAAATTGAGATAACTTAAGTAGATGATCATGCAAACTACATGCATGGGAAGGTTGGACAAGGAGTGGAGAAATTAACTCCAGTTTCTAACATCCGCACTAACTAGGGTTTAACATCCTCTCATGAGGATCGATCAATTCACCTTTCAAATCATAGTCCCATCCTATACCAGAAGTTAACATTAAAGGATGGCATGGATATAAAAACAATGTCAAATCTCATCAAATGCCCAAAAAAATAAACAACATTGGTGATAGTTAGAGGCCTAAAACGCTGAGAATGTTAGTTGTTGCAAAATCCATGCTTGTCCATCGTGAGCACCTCTTCAACATACAGTGACCTATCTTATACCTAGGCAGCCATACAGATCTTCAAGCCTATATGACCTGGAATCAAAAAAATATATGGCCATCACAAAACCATAAAAGTCGTCGCAAACCACTCAAATTTTATGACATTACTATTGAAAGGAAAACAAAATACCTCAAAAAATTTTTATCACCCTTGCATTCCTTTGCGCTAGAAACAAAGAAACAAAAGAATCGAATTAACACTTTTTTAATGTAACATTAAACTAAGGAGACAAAATACTACAAAATAAAAGTAATATATATTCTCTAGATCTCAAGAAAAAGTAAAAAACAATCATTAAAAAACATACTTGCTTACATAAACATGTGATCACTAGATATTCTTGACACGATATTAAACTTGTTTTAATATATTACAGTCTCATATATAAACTAATTTTTTTTTTGAGTTAAACTATAAATCTCACTATTGATTAAGATTTAGAAACACATCAAGTGAACCTTTTCATTGTTTTATACACATTATAATCCAACAAAAATATTAATGACATCCAAAGTAAGAACATAAATATCTACAAAAAAGATACATTGTTGACAGAAAAAGAAACAAATGGCATCGATCACATTTATTGACAACTCACTGTACCATCACATTGCCAGTAAGCATTACATCATGTATTGGCAACACTACCGGTGATACCTATACGTATCATATATTAAAAATAGATAACAGATCCTATAAAAGTGAATGTGGACCATAGATTGGATACGAAAGGGAAGGCTATTGAAAAACGTATTTTGTTCTTTTTGTTGGGTTAGCTTTATTAATATTATTTAAGGATTGGATAATAAATTCTTCATAAAATTTAATTGTTGTAAGATAAATTCGATAGGATTATTTGTTTCCATATTCGTTGGGTTTCAATAAAATTATAAATGTACTTATTAATTGGACTCTATATCAATTTTAAGTGAAACGTTTTGGTTGTTCTTTATTAAAATAGTTGGTAAAGTAAATGAATGAGCTTTTACATATGTTATCTATGGATAATAATAAAATTTATTGTTAGAATGTTTGTAAGGATGTTATTTCTTCCTAGATTTTTTGTTGTTGTTGTTTTTGTTTTTTTTCTATGGGTCATTAGCTTCTTCTCTATTACTTTTTATAGTTGTGGAGTATGCGTCAAATTTGAGTCTTGATTAGAATTATGTTGGATTTTCTTTTAGAACTCAATTTTTGCATGAACGATAAGATTTAAGTCTTGTTAGTTTTTTTAATTGGTACATGCATGATTTGATAACTATTTATCTTTTGATTAGGCATACTTTTTAAACATGTTGAAAGGGCAAGATAGGGGCGAGCCCTAAACTATTTTTGTGGAAGAGATACACCTACCTCCTTGGGTCTTATCTAAATGTGGGATCTCTTGAAATGTTTTTCACAAAACTAAAAGAAAAAAAGTATAAAAATTGGAAAGAAGAATGTATGACACAACATGATGCTTATTCGCAAAGCCTTGGAATTTGACCATCTTTATTCTAGTTTGGTTTTACAATTAAGATATTTAGGAAAGTAAATTCTAATGAGATATTTTTATATAATCATAGACTTGAATCCAAAATAGATGTATAAATTTATTAGTAATATGTAACAATATATTTTAGAATAAGAAATCTATGGTCTTTAATGTAATTCATGTTTTTTAATATATATATTGTATATATTTTTTATTCACGTATGTCTTTTTATTATTGTTTCGATTATAAAAAAATTGTTTGTAAGCGTTTGCTACACATAAAATAATTGTTACATATTAAATGTATATAAAAAAAAGAACAATATATAATAATTATTGGAGATTAAATTTGACGATTATATGATTAAATTTATATTTTTTAATCGTAAAATATAATTAATTTTTTTAATTATATAAATATAAAATAATTTTTTTGATAAGTTCTAAAAAAAATTTACAAAATTATAATAAATATATTTATTTCATACACAAAAAAATATATTGACATTTGTGCTGAGATTTACATATTGAAAAGAATATATAAAATTGCATGACACGAGAATGGAAAAGCTTAAAAAAAATAAATGTTACAATTAAAATCTGAAAAAAGTGCTAACAAAATAAAAAAATAATTAAGCCCCATTCGAGAAATTTATACTCAAAATATATTACAGATATAACATTTATTTTAAAAGATGTGTGTTTATTAAAAGTGACAACACTTATTAAAAAAAATAGGCATTGTTATAAAGAGTTCGTAGAAGTATTAAAAAAAGAAGACATTGAAAACTTTTATCAAGATTACAAAGAACATAAAACATTGCTTGAATTTCAAGAAAGTGATAGCAATTACGTTAATTTATTTGATAACAATGGCAAAATAAAATATGTTAATGTTTTTGTTTTTTTTTTGTTTTTTTTTTTTTTAATTATTATGGTGTAGTTTTATAAAAATTTATTAGAGCAATATTATATGAATGCGGTTTATGATGTTATAGATTGTTATAAGTTTTACTATTGTATTAATGGAAGAGAGTCGTTCTTAATAAAGTAATATATTTTGTATTTTATATAAAGAATAAAGGAGTGGACAAGACTTTGAAGTATAAGTTCTATCTTCTTATTATTCTCTTTAAGTGGTATCCTCAACTAAAATGATAGAGGATAAGTTATAAGTTTTTTAATTTAAAAAATTACAGTTTTTTTTATTTTTATTTTATTATTTAAATTTATAATGTTTTATTAATAAATTATTTACTCTATTTATATATGTAGAGAATTAATTAATTACTATTGTTGTTAAGGAGGGTGTAAAAGTAATTTTTTGTTATCATTTTTTATTTTAATTAATAATATTTTATATATATTTATTGGAGATGTATTAATATATCTTTCTAGTCATTTTACATTTTTATTGATAATGTTTAAACTATCATATTTATTTTAGATAAATCTATGTAAAAAATATTGGAATATATTATTTTGGAGATACTTATATTATATTAAATTTGACACATAAATAAAATAACATCTCTCAATTTTTTTTATATAAATTTATTTAAAATATATATATATTAGTGTATAGAATTTGTTTAATAATGAATAATATTTTTCTAATATTAACTATATAACAAATTTACAAAATTATTTTATAGAGTAGAATTATGTGAGAAGGGCATTCTGTGTAAATGAAAACTAGAATTCAAAATAAATCATTGAAAGAAAGATGACAAACTTCGGAAGAAATATTGGTACCCTCATTTCTTAAATCTGTGGAAATTCTAAATTTTCATTGCCGGGGCCTCCAGAGATTCCCAATTACGGTATTCAAGAACCTGTATCTTTGAAAAAAATTCTTGGATTTATCCATAACGGTAACTAGGAGGAAATATATATAAGATATTTTAGGTAATGGTAATGTCTGTGAGGAAGCACGGTTTAGACTTCGGTTTTAATAGATTTTAAGTAGAGATTGACAAAGCAGTCAGATCTCACCATCAAATCAAACCCTCACGTCCGAAAAAATAAAACTAAAAAACTAAAAACTTTTACAACACAGAAATGTCAGGATTAAAAGACAACGTAAATATTGTTACTTTTTATGGACAGAATAACGTAAGGTGTTGAAGACCCTGTGACGTGCCATGTACTCACCCCAACATATACCAAAACAATCTTGTGATAAATATGCTATTATAGTCTTATGATAAGTTTTTAACTCATTCCTTCAAAACCTTCAAATGTGCACTGAATATTTATAATTTGTGATATAAAATACTGGCGGTTTCCATTGGGCTGTGAATACAGCAAGGTGATTATTCTGAAGGCGATCTGTATTAAGTTAATTATATATTATTTTCAGACATCAAGTTATATGATCATTCATTAATTTAATATTTTAAATCAAGGAGATGTAACAAATTTATTGATTTATTTATACATTTTCTTAAATCTTATAAGATTTATATTAAATTAATTTTTTTATTTTTTTTTAGTTTTATCTTTTTTGACATTTTATATTTTTAATAGAAAAAATTATATAACTATCTTTTAAATTTATATATTAAATTAAAGAGATATCACAAATTCATTGATTTATATATTTTTATTTATTATATATTTTTTGGTTATTTTGAATATTGAAAAAATTTCTTAAAAATAATAAAATTCAATATACTATACAATGGCCCTTTTTTCTTTCTTTCTTTATTTTTTTGCTGTATTTTTACATTGATTTATATGAACTCTTATTTATCACATGCTTCTTCACTATTTTACATATTAGAAATCTTTTCTAAAAATAACAAAATTTAATTATATATATATATATATATATATATATATATATATATATATATATATATATATATATATATACATATACATATACATATATCCACTTATAATTTTTTATTTATTCATTTTAAATTTAATTTCTCACACGCATTCTTATTATTATACTTCCCTGCACCTTCTTCCCCTTGCGCCAGCTCCACCTTTTTTTTCTATTATATCTTTTGGAGTTTAGAAGTGAGCGTTGATATATGAATTGAATTAAAGTTAAAATTTTATATATTTAATTTTTTATTTATTTCTATTGATTTTAAGCCTCTATATATTTAGTTTTCCATGATTTAGTGTTTAATATTTCCCTTAAATAACGGTACCTAAATTTTAAACAATAAATTTTTTAATTTTTATATAAACATTATTTTAGAAGAATAAGCTTTTTTTTTAAAATTTGGAAAGTTAGAAATTATGTACTTTTTAATCATGAAGATATAGAAAGAATTTTTTTTGTAATTAATCAAGTTGTTTTGATTTTTAATGTCATCTTCCAAATTTTGATCCAAACAAATAAAATTCATCCATAGTTTAACCATCTTAAGACTCTATTAGATTATTAGGGAAATGTCCTATGCGCAATCAATCACGAGTTTCCAGATTTTCCATGTCTCCATTCTCCTTCTCATGCGTGAGAATGTGTTTTTCATGGCCAGCATTCTTGGAGCTGTTAAATGATCCCCTCTACTCATTTTCATTGGTCAAAACCTTGTTGCAATGGGTTTGATGGTTCTAACATAGGAGGTGGTGGAGGGGGAGGGGAGAGGATGGCCCTCCTCCGCAAGGTAAGTTTCCATTCTTGACCCTTGTTATTTCACCCTCAAGGCAAGTTAAGAAAATTAAGATGAGTAACAAAATGTTAGGTGGGATCCCTTACTTGTGGATGATGACCCCCCTGCTCTCAAGTGTTAGAGAAGAAATATATAGGATCCTCCTTCTAAGTTACCCCCTCCACCAAACATGTTTGCTACCACTACCTAATGAATTTCATGTTACGTGTGTTTTTTATGTGCTCTTTTTTTGGTTGCTAGGCACTTCTGTTAATATGACTTGATGTGATCTTTTTTCATGAGGTCATTATTAACCTTCTATTAGACTACTTTGTCTCTTGAGACTTTTTTTTAACTCTTTCAATTTTTTTTGTGAAGTATTAAACCCAATTCTTTTTATATGATTAACATTGTATCATATTATTTTTATTATATAAATATACTTTTCAATTAAAAAAATATATCTATTTTAATTCATAAAAATTAAGTTTATTTTGTCTTAAACTTAAGTGATATATATATATATATATATATATATATATATATATATATATATATATATATATATATATATGAATTATATGATATCTTAATATCAATTTATAACTAACAATATTTGTGTACCAATAATAAAAAATGTGTAGTACTAATCATTAAATTTTTAAAAAAGAACATTGGCATTATAAGGCAACTTGGGTGAGAGTAAAACCATTTTCGCGTCCATAAGAAACTAACAAATGTTTTACGATTATTTTATTTTTTTATTTTTTATTTTTTTGAAATATTTATTAAATGTGCAACAATTATTATTATTTTTTTTTTTATTTGTTTTAAATATTTATTAAATGTGCAACAATGTTACACCTATTTTTTTTCCTTTTTTTAAAATAGAATGTTATTTCAAAATGTCAGTTATAAATTATAATGAAAGTGTTAAATACAATCAATTTTAAATTTATATATAATTTTAATAAAATTTATTATATAAAGCTAAAATTAATTGAAGATCTGATTCATATAATAGGAAATAAAATTTTGGGAAAATTGTGTCAAGTTTTGAATTTTGACGTGTTTTAGATCTAGTTTTGTGATTCTTCATTATGTATATAATATGTGCAAGAACAACAAAACAACACACTTAAAAATTGAAAGAATATAGCGATTACAAAAAAGGTTATCAAGAGGTTCAGAAAAATATTAACAATAGTAAAAGCAAAGAGTATTTCGTAGAGGGTCCCATAGCTTATATTCTTTATGTTGAAGGCATTTCTAATAAGTTAGCTAAAATTTTCAATTATCATCATATTCACTGCACGTCCTTGCATGTTACTAAAATCTAAAAAAAACTTCTATTTTTAACAACTGTTATTTTTAGTAAATTTTGCATGCAAGTGTGTGCATGTCTAAAAATCTCTAAAAATACTCTAAACACTAAAATCAGCCTATTGGATGAATTTCAACTGAAGTTCACGTCTAGTCATAAAAATATACAATTTTTAAAAATAAAAAAATCTTGAAAAATCAATAAACTACAATTTTGGACCCTTTGATAGTCACATTTGGCCTCTGAAATAAATTAGAAACACCGATAAATAAAAAGTGTTTCCTAGGACATCAACGACCTTTTCGATACGACCGTTTTGGCATGTGGAAGAGCTCAAACGAAGCTATGGGTCAAAACTTATAACCTTCATAAGTTTTCCATATTTTATCTACATCATTCTCCTCTTGTTGAAAACAACTCAATGCCTGCGAGTTGCCCTGATTGTACTACTACCATTTTTCTGTGTCAATTTTCTTTATCTCCCATTTTTGTAATCCAAGTGTTGTCTTCTTAATGCAATCCTTCCCACTGGAACAAATACTTATTATAATTTCCTTCCCTTGTGCTCACTGTCTCCATATCCAAAACCTACATTATCTTTTCCTTATTCTTCTTTAGAACTTATTGCTGCCAATTTACTTATTCATCTTCATTTCTTTAACCATTTTCTCCATTAAATTCATATAAATATAAAACATTAAATACTAGAAAGATATTAAAATTTTGTGGTAAACTCATCTTATAAGCATGACCCAATTTTCTTCACAATTCTGCATGACCCAATTTTCTTGTAGTTCAACTTGTTGTATGTGTCTTTTGAAAACATTTCTTCCCTCAAGTAAACCATTACCAACTCTACTTAAAATACCTTGGATCTTCTTCTAACATCTGCTAATACTTTATCTTTCTCATTATTTTTTTGCAACTTTCTTCCTACTCCTTGCAACTATTGTATATGCTCTGCAAATGCTTCTACATCATCACTAATTCAATATGCAATTGGTAATTGTATCAAATCTAAAATACCCATATGATTTATCCCATAAGCAATTTGAAATGGTGAATTTATTATTGATCTATTCATTGAACTTTTATATGAAAACTTAACTTATGGTAAATCCAAGTCCCATTACATAGGCCTCTCTCCCACTATGCATCTCAACAAATTTTCCAAGCTCTTATTCACAAATTTTGTCTATACATCTATTTGTAGGTGATATACACCACTGAGTTGTAGCTTAGTACCTATCTTTTTCCATAAAGTCCTCTATAAATGACTTAAAATTTTTGTGTCCCTATCTGAAGTAATAGTTTTTGGAACACCATGCAATCTCACAATATCTTTAGAAAATAATTTTTTAGCTCTAGTGGCATCATTGTTTTTATTACATATAATAAAATGAATCATTTTAGAAACTCTGTCTACAACAACAAAAATTGAAGCATTATCTCTTTGTGTGTTTGGTAATCCTAACACAAAATCTATACTCAAATATGTCCATGGTCCTCTTGGAGCTGATAACGGCATGCATAATCCAATATTTTATGCATGTACTTTAGCCACTTGACATACTTTGCACTTTGAAACATAGCTTATCACATCTCTTTTCATTTTTTCTCAAAAATTCGTTTCCTCCACCAAAGCTATTATTCTTGTCTTATTAAAATGTACAACGAAACCTCCCATATGTAATTCTCTTATTATATTGTCTCGTAGAGACCCAACTAGAATACATAATTATTTTCTTTTGAAGAGATAACTTTTTTTTATAAGATACTCACAATGAATAGTATCTGTCTCCCCTGTTAGTGGATTCCTACACTACTCACCTACATTGCCAAAACATATATCAGTATCATATAATTCCTTGATAACTTCAAATCCAACTACTTTACCAACATAGTAGTTAATAATGATACTCTCCTATTCAATGCATCAGTTACCTAATTAGTTTATTTATTTATATTTCAACATAAAAATATACCCTTGCAATAAAGATACCTACTTTGCATGCCAACTATTTAATTTTTTTTTGTGTATTCACATATTTCAAAGCCCCATGATCTGTAAATAGGATAAACTCCTTAAGCACCATGTAATACCTCTAATAGTTTAATGCTTTTACAATTTCATAAAGTTTATAATCATAGGTAGAATGCTTTGTTCTTACCTCATTCAGGTTTTTTCTGAAATATGCAATTGGCTTTCCTTCTTAACTCAACACAGTAACAATTCTCACAAACACAACATCATAATCAACCTTAAACACTTTTTTAAAATCCAGTAATGCTAAAATTGGTCTTTTTATAATCTTATCTTTCAAAAATTCAAAGCTTTCTGTGGCTGCTCTAGTCCATGCAAATTTCTTCCCTCTCATGCAATATGTTATTGGTGCCATAATACTATTTTTTTATAAATTTTCTGTAAAAAGTTGTTAAGCCATGGAAACTTCTTACCTCTATAATGTTTTTTGGAATAGACCACTCAAAAATTATTTTTATATTTTTTTCATCCATTCTCACACGATCTACTAAAACTATAAATCTCAAAAATACCAAACTGTTATGCATAACCCTACACTTTTTTAAATTTGCATACAGCTTCTCCTTTATTAACAAATCTAGTACCATTCTCAAATATTGTAAGTGTTCTTATTTAGTTTTACTAAATATAAGAATATCATCAAAATAAACAGCCACAAACATACCAATATATTCTCGTAGGACTGTATTCATCATCTTCATAAATATGCTAGGTACATTTGATAATCTGAAAGGTATCACCATCCACTCATATAAGCCATCCCTAGTCTTGAATGTATTTTTCCACTCATCTCCTTCAAGAATTCAAATATGATAATAATCACTCCTTAGATCAATTTTAGTAAAATATTTTACTTCTACAAGCACATCTATTATATCATCTAAATGAAGTATAATCAATTTATATCTAATTATAATTTTATTAATTGCTCTACTATCCACACACATTCTTCATCCTCTATCCCTTTTTTGAGTTAGCAAAGTTGGGGTTGCACATGGACTCATACTCTATCTTATCAACTTCTTTCTTAACAATTCAGTAATATGCTTATTTAATTATGCATGTTCTAGCGGACTCATTCTATAAGGTGCTTGATTGGGTAGAGCTAATCTTGAAATCAAATCAATGTGATGCTGAATATCTCTATTCGAGGGTAAACCATTTGGTAACTCATCAAACAAAGCATTTACATATTTTTTCAACACTCTTTCTACTTCTATTGGTATTTTCACCATTTATGTGTCTTCATTCCTTGATACTAATACATAACAACATCCTTCCACTTTAATATCTTGGATAAATTATTTAATAGAGAGCAAGCCTTTTTACCTTCTCTTTCTCTTTAAGAGGTAACAAAACTACATGTATACCACTTTTTTAAGAAGTTCTTTTCTCCATCATGAATTAGTTTCTTGTCAAAGTGACATGGTCTTCCCAATAACACATGACATGCATCTATTAGAATAAAATCACTTAATATTTCATCATTATAACTTTTTCCTATATAAAACATGATTAAACACCTTTTATCTACTGTAACCTCATTCCCTTTATTAAGCTATGAAATCCAATAAGGATTATGATGCTTTCCACATTGCAAATGTAGTTTCCTTACCATTTCTTTAGAAACCATATTTTCACAATCACCACTATCTATAATTATTTTGCATATTTTTTCACCCAAAATACATCTTGTTCAAAAAATGTTTGATCATAGCCATGCATCACTAACGTCTTTATTTTACACTTGTTCCTTCCTTGGAGTGATCATTGCTCTTCTCATCATAAGATTCTCTCCAACATCTGTAAGTGCAACTTCAATATTTTGCTCTTCTATCTTAGTCTCAACTAGATTTACTCTTGGGTGATTTTTTTGCTTCCTTTCTTGATCTCGATAGTGTGGACATTGAAATGCTCTGTGTCCTTCTCCATATCTATAACAAGCATAACATCTACAATGATTTTAAAATGATCATCTAGCGCCACTGTAACCTTGTCCTTTTTGAAACCCTCTTCCTCTTTATTGGTATTGAAAATCTTACCTATTATAATCTTGTCTTTCCACACCATGTGATGATTCACCTCAGTTAGTGTTAGACCCACCTCTGGTGTTATTAAACCCACCTCATCCCCTATTTGGATGGGACCCACTTCTTAGACCTAGAGATGTTTATGAAATTCTATTTATTTATTTATTTTTTCAATTTTCAAAGCTAATTTATAAACCTCCTCCATGCAATGTATTCTATGCATGCGTAATTCATCTTGACTAGTAAATTTCAAACCATTTAAATACCTTGCAACCATCTAATTTTTTATTTCATCATTTTCCACTCGTATGAAAAGCTTATAAAATTCATTTGTGTAGTCTTATAAATTGTGATCTTTTTGCCTCAAATTTTAAAATCTTTTGTATAGGGTTTGTTCATAATCCAAATAAAAAAAATTCTCCTCAGCTTATTCTCCATATTTTTCCACAAATTAACCTTCTCTTTAACTTTTCTTTGTCTCTCTTTCTATATGTGATCCCACCAAATCAATACATGACCTTTCAATTTCGTGCATGCAAACTTTACATTCTTTTCTTCTCTCATAGTCTTTCACTCGAAGAAATTTTCCATGTTACTCATCTAATATATCAACTCCTCTAGTTTTAAACTTCCTCTATAATCTAGAACATCAACTTTGATTCCTTCATTTCTTGTTTCTAAAACCTAAACCATCCTCTCTTCTATCGATGGTGGTTGATCTTTTTTTTTCTTCTTGTTTAATTTTTTCATCACGATCCGTGTCTTCCTCATCACCATATTACCTTCTTAACTAATTAGTGATAACCTTGGTTAATTTTTCCACTTGCTTATGTATCTTTTGTATAGTCTGAGTCATCTGTGCAATACCTTCTTATCCTCTTGTCATTTCTTACACCTCCAAGATTCAAACCTTGCTTTGATACTAGATAATGAAACCAAATACTATCAAGACAAAAGAATTACCAATAGACAAAGATCTGAAACAATAACTAGTATTGATTTGTATTGAATTAATTAGAATAATTACAAACCCAAAACATGCTTAAATAAACCATAACTCAAAATTAGTGTTGACATGTAAAATTTGAAAGAAAAAATAAATTCTAAAAAATAAATTCTATTTTTAATAGTTGTTATTTTTAGTAAGTTTTACATGTGTGTGTACATGTAAAAATCTATATAAATACTCTAAACACTAAAATTAGCCTATTGAATGAATTTCAACTGATGTTTATGTCTGGTAATAAAAATATATAATTTATAAAAATAAAAAAATCTTGAAAAAATCAATAAACTGCAATTTCAGACCCTTTAATGGTTAAGTTTGGCCTTTGATAAATATTTAAAATCTCTAAGTGGAAAGTGCCATACAATGCAGCAATGAAATATTCGAGACGATCATTTTGACATGTGGAAGGGCTCAAACGAAACTATGGGTCAAAAATTATGACCGCTAAAAGTTTGACCTATTTTTATACGTCATTATCTTCTTTATGTTGAATTCATTTTTAATAAATTAGCTAAAATTCTTAATCTCCATAATATTCACTCCACATTCCTCCTTGTTAATAAGTTGCATATGATGTTGAGGTCTGCTAAAGATAAGTTGGACCCAAACCTCAGAAACGAAGTCTATAAAATTGATTGTTCATGTGGTATACATTACATAAAGGAGACATAGAGATTGGTTAAAATAAGATCGGTTAAAAATAAATTTAATTAATAATTAAATAATTAATAAATTTTTAATAATAAATTTATTTAATTTTAAATTTATTTATAATAACATATTTTTATAACTTTGAATTAATAATCAACAATTAATAACTAATATGAATTTGGCAAATACTTAATTTGTTATTTTTGTATTTTAGTTTTTTTAATTTTTATTTTTAAAAAGTTTTGGATAACAATTATTTGGTTGATTTTTATGTAACAATTATAATCTTTCAATTTTTAAAATGTGCTATTATAATATTTTTACACATATTATTTACTTAACGAAAGATCAGATAAATGAATTTGAAACACGTCGAAATTCAAAACATAGCATAATTTTTCTAAAAAATTATTTACTATGAAAACGAAAACGAAAATTTTAATTTTTTTAAAATATTTTAAATATACAATGTGGTAGGGCATATATCCATCAAAGTATATTAGGAAACTTGCACACCTTCATAGCCATACATTTTGTCCCAAATAACTTATGCTTATATTGTTGATGAAAAGTTGCATACCACATAACCATACATTTTGGCCCACATAAAATGCGCATGGATTTGAGGCCGCCTCATTTTATAACGAACACTTATTTATTTTCACAAAAGCTTACACATACACTTAGCCATGCGTTTTGGCTCTTCTATTTTTAGAAATGTAGACATCGATTTCACCCCGTAGTTGTCACAAAAACTTACACATACACCTAGCCATGCATTTTGGCTCTTCTATTTTTGGAAATGTAGACATCAATTTCACCCCGTGTTGGCAGTCTATAATGGATGCTTATATTTTTTCTGCGACTCTTCTAAATAAAAAATTGTACCGAACTTTAAAGAAATCTTTAATTAATAAGAAGAATCAAAATATACACCTCGCTGTTCTTAATGACTCTTGGCAGGTACTAATAATTACATACCAATCTTCAATAAATCCACTGCTCAGGCTTTAATATTCTATGGAGAAAACTAATAAATCCATCTTAATAAAAAGAAGAAACTGTCTTCTTTGCTTGAACACACTTGACAACAATCACAACCATCGTAGATATCTTATTATAAATCTTATATATTTTAGTAGAGACTATGGGGAAGACGGGGCTTGACGACAGCCTCCAAAGGCACTGCCCTCGGCATTGTTATACCAACTCCTTCATTCATGTCAATCACTCGTCCATCTGGAACAAACCAATCAAAGCCCTGCAACAACCTTGCAAGAGTTATATGCACTTCACACATTGCCAAAGCGACTCCAGGGCATCCTCGTCTCCCTGCCCCAAACGGAATCATTTCAAACTCATTTCCCCTGCTGTATATGTTGTCTATTTCTATTTCTCCTCCTTCCAGAAAACGTTCAGGTATAAATTCTAACGGATTATTCCACACTTTTGCTTCTCTCTGAATTGCCCAGGCATTGATCATGAGCGTTGTTCCTGCAGGAATATGAAAGCCTCCAACAGTGCAATCTTCAATAGATTGGTGTGGTACCAGTAGAGGCACTGGTGGGTGAAGGCGCAGCGTCTCTTTTACAATTGCCTGCAGATATTTTAACAACCTTATATCTGACTCCTCCAACACTCTGTTACGTCCAATTTGTGAGTCAAGTTCCTCTTGTGCTTTTTTCAATATATGGGGATGAGACAGCAGCAACGATAATGCCCATTCCAACGCAACTGAAGATGTCTCTATTCCAGCTACAAGCATTTGCTGCCTCAAAATTTCCAATGACGATTTTAAGGAGGTATTATTAATAAATAAAAATAAGTTGTATTTATAATTGGAGGAGGCGAGTTATATAAAAATAATAATTATAGAAATAAAAAGGGGTAAACTTGTTACCATAGCAGTTGCTTTAACGAAGGCATCTTTATCAGAAATTGCTTCGTTCTCCTCCTCGGAAATGAGCACATCAATAAAGTCCATCTGATCTTCATCTTCCTCATAGTTGGATTTATTCTCCCTGTGGTTCTCCACAATTCTCTGCAAATAAGAATCTAATTTTTGTTGTGCATTCTTCATGGCCTTCTCGTATCCTTGCAGATCAAACCGTTTCAGCCATGGAATATAATCCCCAATACTGATGGCCCCATGGAGCACAACAGACTCTTCCATCGCCTGCTTCACTTCGCCAAACGAAATCGACGATTTCTCTCCAAGATACCGTTCATCTATTATCATACCCATCAGAAGATTGAAAATGAGGTGAAAGAAAAATTGGTTCATATTGATTATCTTTTGATCCAACAGCCCCTGTTGAAACAGAGAATTCATGAATTTGGAGATCTCCCTTGTCCTCTTGGGCTGGAAGGACTGAATCCTTTTGAAAGAAAGGAGCTCCACCACACAGATTTTCCGAACGTTTCGCCAGTAGGATCCGTAGGGAGCCCACGCCAGCATGTGAAAATTGTAGCCCAAATGCTGTCCTTGAGCAAGTTGAGGCCGGGATGCAAAAGCCAAATCATTTGTTGAGAAACATTGTTTAGCGAACTCGGAGGAACTGATCACCAAAACAGGGCGGCTGCCCAATCTGAGATGCATAATAGGTCCGTAGAGTGCTGAGAGTGAAGATAGAATTTGGTGGATGGGCTTAGTCTTGTCTGAGAGAAGATGAAAGTGGCCTATTACTGGAAGAGCTGTCGGTCCTGGAGGCTGCCTATGCCTATCCCTACGCTTATAACTCCCATTGACAAATAGTACGAAAAGAAAAACAGTCGCCCATCCTAGCGCAGCAACCCAATTCATACTGTTTGTATTTAGCCATTTCAACTCCATTTGGGTTCTGCTATTTTCTTAATAACGCTGTGTTTATGTAAGCTGTGGAAGAGGTGACGGAAGTTGTGACGGGTGTTCATTTGAAGGAAGGGGTGACGGAAGTTGTGACGGGTGTTCATTTGATTCCTTCTAGCGACAGGTTTCATTATATTCTTTTTATATTGATATATAATGACAAATGACGTGATCATCGAGCAGGTGGGCACATTGATCGGTACAGAATTTTTTTTTTTAATATAAGCGTGCAATTTTTGTTTTATTAATGTCAGGTTTACATTTTCCATATCATTGAGTCACCCTTGTCTTTTCAATAGCAGAGGGCTGCATTTTTTATATCTTTGACTTCTGTTATTTATTTGATAATATTTAGGGTTTAGATTTGGCTCTATTTTTGCATTAAAAACAGGGTAACTTACATATTCCTCACGTAAAGAAGAGATTTTGGAGGAAGGTAGCCATGCCCAAAAAAAAGTTATATAATATAAAAATAATAATTATTATTTTAAAATAATTATAATGATTACAAAAGCTGTCGATATAAGAAAGAGTAGTTAGTATTAAAGAATAGAAAGCTACAAAATTTTGAAGAGGATGATATTAGATTTATCTTCCAACATAAATTTCACAATTACTTATGTTTTTTGTATGAGTGTAGAGGCACGGTGATTAGAATAATAGAAGGGGTTACATACTTTTCGAAGAATTTATCTTTATGATATATAAATTTTGGAGAGTTTTTCAAGCCACTAAAATAAAATTGATTTCATTAGTAAACAAAACTTACACCCTAAGTTACATAATTGTTAGTGTATATATTAGGTGAGCTTGCAAGCATTTCTATGATATCCAATTCATTTGAAGGTTTTCTATAGTTTTTGATAATCTATTCTTTTATTTTTATATTGTCTAATAAAAGTTAGCACTTTTTTGAGTTTGAGGGGGAGCAGAGCATGTTGAACTTGTAAATGTCAAAGTTGAATGAGGTGTTATTACATTTTTCTTTTTATGAGGATAGCCGAAAATCAACTTTCTCAATTATATCCTTCCACAATGATCTACTTTTCATATCTTAGAAGAATGGGATCAAAATATATTTTTCATGGAATGAGCTAACAAAAAAATCCCCAATTTATACTAACTTATGTTGGAGACATGGTAGGGTATTGAAAAAGAAAATGTTGGATTTTCTTTTCACTGATTTGTTGACTTGAGATGGATGAGTAGGATGTAAGAATTTCTTTGAAAGTATTTGATTATCTATTAAAAGTTGTGTTCATCAAAATAATTTAAAAGGAGGTGATTGATAGGAAGAGTTTTTTTTTACTATTTTAAATCTTTTAGCTTCTTTTCTAAAGTAATTTTTGGAGTGACCCCCTGATAGTTTCAGTAATTAAGATAAAGAGATATGGGGACAAAGGGTCTCCTTGTCTTAAGTCTCTGGAAGTAATAAAAATTTATGTTAGGCTCGCATTAATTAGTGTTAAAAAAATATTGATGAGATCCAACTTTCAATCAATTGACACCACTCAAGAGAGAATCCAAACTCACCTATCATTGTAAGAAGAAGTTCCTAATTAACACAATTAAAACCTTCTATATACGAAGTTAAATAGCTAGTACCCTTTATTTTGAAATTACAAGAAATTGCATAATTTCATGAGCTAGGATAACACTATGTGGAATCTTCCTACCTTTAACAACTTTCTTTATTTTAAAGAGATTAAAAAAATTAGAAAAAGATTCATTATATCTATTTATATTTTTGATATAATCTTACACATTATATTTCAAAATAAATTTGTTGGACATCAACAAAAATAAATAATAATTTGTTTATTTTAAATTAGAGCTTAAAAAAATATTACTTAAATACATTATTTTTTTAAATATAATATTCTACATCACTCTTTTTTTTCAATTACCTTGAAATATTTATAATAGAAAGTTGTTAGAAACCCATCCAGACCATGGATTTTGTCAATTTACATCTTGAAAACTACTTATTTTATTTCATCTGTAATGGAAGGGTCTAAGAGGGCTATGCTTTTATTTAAGTATAACACTCATAGAATATCATATATGAAGGCCTCCAACTAAACTCACTTCCCGACTGATTTCTCCTAAAGAATCAAATGTGTAGTGGTCATGGGAGTTGATTTCATCAATTCTATTAACATGTCTTTATTAAATAAATTTGTATTTCTTTATCTTTTATATAAGTTTTGCATGGGACTTTTCTTCCAAACTATCTTTTCTTTTGGGGAATATATTTACTAGATCGGAAAGATCATTCTTCAGCACGGTTAGGATTATTTCATTAATGTGTTATCCTTTCTAAAAAAAAATTTGGGTTTAGAATCGAAATATTATTTTTGAATTTTGAATTTTGAATTTTGTTTTTTAATTTTAAGAAATATGAATATAATTAAAAAGATGAATAATTTATTTGTATAATTTTAAAACATTCTTTCCACCAACTTTTTTTTTTAAAATATTTTTCTTATAACTATATCAATATAAATTTGAATGGACAATGAATTTGAACGGCATCTATTAAGATGTTGAAACTGATAAGTGAGGGATTTAGATCTTGATATTTTTAGGATAGAAAATTTTGATACCTAGGTTACATACATGTAAGTTATGAGATAAGGGATCTATTTAATCTCTTTTTAATTTTATAGCATTTAACTTTTCTATTAGATCAAGGCAAAAGTATTCTTTGGGTGATAAATCAATTAATTCACACGATGAAGTAAAAAATACAAATCATTTTGATATTAGATGATACTTTTCTTTTCATAATCTTTGTTCACGATATAATCACATCTAAATCTCATCCAATAAAATTTATGATTGTAATTATTTTTAAAGATTTTAAAATGCTTTGGTTTCTTCTCAAGTCCTCCTTTGGAGACTCATATAATTTTTACCATACATATTACTTATTCTAATATGAATTGGCTTGATGAAATTTTATGTATAAAAACAAATTCATTGTTAAGATCTTCATTTATAATAATGTAAACTATCCAAGTAATATGTTGAATAGAATGAATATCAACACACAAAATATATTGGTTCGACAAGATGCTCTAATATATAATATATTTAAAATTAGAATGATAAATTTTAAAGTATGGTTATAATGTAAAATATTCTTTTAGGAATGAATAAATTTGCAATTAAACTTTGAATAAAAGACTCCTAACTTACATTATTTTCTATACATTGATATTTATCTCCATTATATAAACCTCTATTAATGATAATGTATGAGTAAACTCCTATTTCTTTTGTAAGAATATTCATTGCTCAATATAATTAGTATTAAAAATTATCTAGTTGACCTAATATATTTTACATATATAACTAATTAAGGAGGATGTGTGTCACATGTCGTCATCTCCATCAACCCATATACACTATAATATCATATCTCTAGGTTCATGACATCTAATATTTCTTTATAAAATATAATAAAAAATTTATTTTGCAAAGATCCCATAAGAAGCCCTACACCTCTCCCTACCTCCTTAGAGGTGCCTTTACTAACTATGCAATGAGACTCAAAAACATCAAGTACTTTTCTTATAAAATAAAGAAAACTCATACTTGACATCTTTATTTCCTAGCGAAAAACCACATATTGGTGAAGAAGAAGTAGTTGGAGTTGGATAATCATTTTTTTGTTAGAAGCATTTAAGCCTCTAACATTCCATGATAAACACTTCATTTCAACAATGGAAGGTTATTAAAATTTATTTTGATCACTCATACATGATATCTCCAACTTCTCCTTATATCTATGAAAAATTGTATGTCTTCCTCAAGTGATGTTTTTGACAATAGGATATATATTAGAGTTAGGTGAGAGAGAGACTCCTAAAAGGACTATGGTAAGAAGGGTGGAATTTATTTTTAATTCAAAATCAAAGGTATTATAGAAGCAAAGATTCCAAATAACTTGAGAAAAGGATGAAACTTTCATAAAGAAGGGGCGAATGAGAGGAAAATCAGAAGAGGGTTGAGAAGGTAAGGATGGGGGTGAGGAAAAGGACATAAGGGGGGTGGAATAAAGATGAGGAGGATAGGATTGAAGAGGATCCAACAAAGAGGTCATCCAATTAAGAGGAAGGTATGAGAGGGAAGTGGAGGATAAAAAAAAAGAAAGAAAGAACAAATAAGAGTGGGAGAAGAGAGAGGAAAAGATAAACGCTCCAAATCAAGATACAATTTTCACAAATATCTATTATATAATATTAAAAGAGAAATCTTATAACATTCAAAATCTACTACCAATTACTAAGGGAAAAATAAAGAAAAATACTATATAAAAGAAAACTAAAGATATCTATCCAATCATAAATGCAATAATATGTGGTAAGAGTGTGGGTCCTCTGTGATCAAATGACACAGGAGCCAATGGCCTATAATAAAAGAATTGTAATAAATAGTTAAGAACCCTTAACTACTAACCCAAACTATATTGTGGAGATTCTCTACTTTCATGGGATCAAAATGTGGTTCCCAAGGATGGGGACAAAGATCAACACTCTTAAAAAATCCAAAGCCCTTATACGATACTAACAAAAATAAAGGTTTTCAGATCCGAAAAAGAGACCTGAAAGAATCCTTTATGAATGACATTAATCGTAAAAATACCGAAATATTTCTTAGGAAGAATGAACCTAGGCTTTAACGGATAAGATCGTAGACCATAATTCAATAAAACACCCAATAATAGTGCGGTTTTCGAGTGTTATTGGATCATGAAGAAAAAGGGAATTATCAAGTTAGACATAGATTGGTTTACGGGTGCTAAAAAGCATGATCCTTCGTTTGGGATGAGAGCAGGAGAGGGAGGGATCACCTAAGGAATCCTAAAGGAGTAGCAGAGGACGAAAAATGGAAAACTTGACTAGATCTGGAGCCCAAGCGAGTGTGATTGTACAGAGAATTGACAGTCTAAGGGAAGGAGGGAGGAGAAATGAGGCCTGAACAAGAGGGAGGACCACGTGGCAGGGAAGAGAGGAAGAAAAATCATGATGTAAAGGGCTTAGACAGAGAATTCATGTGTATGGGATGAATATGTTTGTGTGCAGAGCATCCACAAGAACGAAAGACAATTTTTATGTAGCCAGCTACTGCTCCTGCAAAATCGAGAGAGAATTGGCTTTTACTGAGATTTGCTTGGAGAAGGAACTCGTGTCTCATAAAATGTCAAATTCTGCACCCTTGACTGACCTACTCAGAACGTCGTGCCTGAGATATCGCTTGAAGGCATGATCGCCAAAAAATCCAGGACCAATTCTACCACGAGAGGGAGTGCTGACAAAATGTTTTTGTCTAAAGCTTGTTACTCTTACTTTGAACATTGTATTTAATTTAGCCTAATGATATGTTACATCCTTGAAATATTATTAGTCTTAAGGTATAATTTATAGGTTTCACTTTTAGTTATTCTTTTTAAGTTAAAGAGGGATATTTTTTTAAATCACTAATAAATTTTGTAGACTTAAAAATGGACCATAAATATTTATTATTCATAAAAATAAAATTATTTTAATGTTTTTGTGTGTATTAGAGATTATTCATAAAAATAAAATTATTTCAAGGTTTTTGTAATCATCTAAAAATCGTAATTGGATGTTAAGAGTGTTGCTTGAGTGAATTTATCCTTAGGTTAGTCATAGATTCATTATAGAGCTTTAGATTTACATTTTCAGTTATTTTGTGGACCACGATCACCTACAACCAATTAAGACACAACCCCATAAATGTCAACCATGACTCCAATTCAAATTGTTTACTAGTCTATAAAGAGGACATTAGCACCACATTTGGGACACTATAGCCACATGGCAATAGTGTTCTCCATTGGATGCTACTATCCTTAGCCCTAGCTCTTCCCAATGGATAGTTTTTCAAATGTATGCCCCTCCTAATTTTGTCATAAGCTCATTTTATCATCTACACAAGCAATAAAACCCTATAAATACAAGCCTAAGTTACATCTATTGACTAGATGAAAAATAGATGCAAAAGTTAATCAAATCAAAGATAAAGTTTTACAAAATCAAGGTACTTTGTTCATATTCTATCCTACTTTTTGTATACTACCATCTACAACAACCCAAAGTCCAGTTTTCAAGCATTTAAAATCTCAAGCACATTCATGGCATGCAAAACTACTCTCATTCTAGCATTCACTTACACATACATCAAGCATTAGGTAGAAAAACTACATCATATTTGATCATTCTTCGAAGTATTGGTATGTAGGCAACTCTCTACACAACAAAGTGTTGATGATGTCCAGTCCATCGTACTAACATACATTAAATTCTTACTCATATAATACTTGCAAATAGAACTAGGGTTTGTACATCAAATCAATGTTTTTAGTTACAACACACAACTACATGTTTCTATCATACATGAACAAAACATATAGACATAGTGCAAGTACTCCCTAAAAATAGGAATAGTCACAAAAGGGGTACATTATCAGCATATTTAAGAAACTAAACATAGATGACATTACTCTCCAAATCGGGCACTATTATCTAGTGAATAGATGAATATCAGAATCCTATTGATTACACTCAAAACTACTCATATCTCAAATTTCAAAACCTAGATCATTTACGGCAATCAATTTTAAGCTAAGTCTCTATTTATCCCAATTTATTACTATTATTATAAAGTCATAAGAAATCAAAGGTCATAACAAATCAATATCTTAATTATTACCATTTTTAAAACTAATTTAGGCATCTCAGTCCTTTAACCAAACATTGGTATTTACTTGTGTAAAACCCTAAAATGTTAAATCATTTGGTGAATCCATCTTACTTTGAATATTGCTTCAAACACTAGCTTACATTAATCCAAATTTTGTCCAATAAATTTGAGGTTGCTTCTAATTTTCTATTTTTATTTAGACAACCTAACCAATTAAAATCAATTTTACATGAGGGTTTTTAAAATATTTTACATCTAATTTGAATTGCTGTAAAGAGACCCTAGATCCGAAAACCCTAACCCTAGACACATTTAGGGTTTGTATCTTTTTCTATTTAAACTCAGTTTTTATTTTCAAAACTCAAATTTTAGATTTACATATCTTCTAATTTATATCATTATGATAATAATGATGGAAGAAATAAATCACTTTTGATTACAAAGTTTCATACTTTTATTTGCATATTTATTCCCTTTAATTAGAAATGAACTAAGAAAAGAATTCAATACATGTAAAGATGATGCTTAATATTAAATATAATATTCATCATATTCCATAGTATGTTATCTATCTTCCATGTGCAAAATAATTAAGACATTATTCTTTAATCACATAGACATATGCATACATGATGTTTCAAATCAACTAAAATATCTTTCATGTTGCATTCTTTCTTTCACATGTTATCTTTCTCATATATGTAATTTCATTAATAAGCGGACCTATACACTCATAGAGGATTTAGCACATAAATTAACTACTATGTTTCAAATTTCAATGTCATATCTTATGCACAGGAAAGAATATCCTTCTCCTTCTCATCTCTATGAGGGTAGTAGCTACTTTCCCTCTAACTAGGTCCATGCTATCATTCCTCCATGAGATGACATAATCTATAACACTATCGATAATCACCCTACTCAATTTATTCAGACTTCTTCCATATAGGGCATGTGCTCATGTATTCAAATAAAAATAGCTATGGTTTGCACTTGTGAGACTCTACATGATCAAATTATTAGTATGACCATGATAATTATAGATTTACAAAATTAAAATCAACTATTACATGAAAAGATTAAAACATTGTAAAAATAAATTACAAGATAAAGTCCTCAGGGCAAAGTAGTTTAAATCATGTTTTATACATCTTTTAACTAGTCAACTTGTGGCAAATAATGTTATAGATAAAAACACGAAATCACTAAAAAGTACATCTGTAACTAGTGATTAAAAAATCATTCAAATTTCAAATAAGAGTTCAAGTGAGATAATAAGGGACATGATTAAAGCTAAGTTGACCAATCTACCTCCTCTACACCCAATGAGGAGATCTAGATATTTTTGTGTATATCATAGAATGCATAGGCACCACATAGATTCCTATTTAGTATTGAAAAGGAAAATATAATAAATCATGGATACAAATGACTCACATAGTGACATATCATCCACACAACATACAATGGCACATCTACCAATTCAAAAAGGGTCACATTCTGAAATAATATAAAAATAGTTACCAAATCATAACTTAGAGAAACAAAAGGTTATAAAAGCACAATCAAATAAAAAAATAATACAATAAAAACGTATAAATCAAGCACATCTACCTCTCCAAAATGAGGCTAAACATTCAATATGGTAAGGGTTTGATCAAAAGTATCTACAAAAATATGATTATCATGGTCAAGGTTTGCGAAAATAGGTCCAAGGCATCACTTCTCCTATTCTAGCAGTTCATAATATTGGTCAACAAAGTTTGGGGTTTATTGAACATCCTAAGGCACATCAGTCACAAATAATATTTATCAAGGCAAAATATCCAGACACATAAGAAATATTATAAGAAGATCAAGATCTTCAATTGTCAAGTCAAAATCATGCTCATCCTACAAGCATTCTCAAATAATGCTTTCTATTAAAAGAGCCTCCATGAAATAGTATGTCTACAAAAAGAACAATTTCAAAGTGCAAAATCATAACCAATCTTCCAAAGCACAATTCAAAAAGGTCAACTCTATAGTATGATGCAATTCCTTCTAGAATTATAGGATATTATGATTCTAATGTTGAACAATATTATGATTCTAATGAGGAATAATACTTAGATTCCTATTGTAGCAATATTTAACTATAACATAATAATCACATTGCATGAGAGATTATCATTCTTATTTTTGTCATAGGTCATGATTATTGCGAGAGACTCATAGGATAGTATGGTTCCTACTCTTATACATACTTACTTCTCTCTCTCACTCCTTGTACATAGTTTATTTTCCTATGCTTGTACATAGCTTATACTAAAAAAAACACCAAAACAATATAATGTGTCAAAAAACACAAAAATAATATAGCATGTCAAAATACAAAAAAATTCAAAAAATTCAAAAATACAATTTATTATAGATTGTATACATTGCTATGTTTATATTTCTATTACTTATCAGATATTACATATTACTACCTATCCTAATATAGTCAGTTTTATCATACACTTACACTTCACTTGTTCTTGTCGAGCACTTGTAGATTCCAGATAGGACTCTAGTTCACTGCACTTATCTAGACCAGATATCATCTACTCATTGGGGGCATTTACATCAATCTAGGTTTATACATCACTACATCTACCGACTTGGGGGCATCTCCTACATAGTTGCTATAACCAAGTTTTATTTTTACATATTATACATCCCAATGATGCATTGATTTACCCTGATATTGATCATTGATTCTTATTGATCATATTTTTCTAACTATATATATATATATATATATATATATATATATATATATATATATATATATATATATATATATATATATATATGCACACACCATAACATCTACATAGATTTATATTACACAGTTATAAATGTTTTCATTTCTAGTTCCTAGATTAGACTTGATTGTGTTACTATGCTTCTTACATCTATGAAGGCATTTGAATATGCCATTGTTCCTTGGATTCTATGCCCCTTCTCTATTTGTATGCCTTGGATATGTTCCCATGTCCTTTGCATGTTCTCTTTCATGCTTCTATATGGGGATATTTGAATATGTCCTTCTTTATGGCTTTACAACAAATTAATTTTTATTTGTGTATGTGGACATTTAAACATGTATTTGTATTTTTTCATTATATGATTTAGAGACATGTGCCCATGTCTCTTGTATTGTGTCCCTTTGGCTTAACTTTGACATTCCTCATGTGTTTGTATGTTTGCTTCTTTGTATGCTTCTACACCATGACACTTGTATTTTCTTATTACACAAACATACAAACACCAATTTCAGAACTCATGAGGGACCTCATTCATCCAACCTTCCTACTTTGGAGCCTTAAGGGACATCACGCCCTATGTCCTTAGGTAATTACTTTGATTTACTATTGTTATACATTCCTTACATCTATATTGACACCCTTGTGCAATGCTAAATTATAACATACATCTTATATTTCCTACTTATGCTCAGCTACATTTACATTCTAATGTTATGTTTCACAATATATTGGAATATTATGCACATGCTCCAACTAATAGATTTTATAGAGCTACTTATTTAGAGGTAAGATCTTGCATATATTTCATAACTACCCTCAAAACAAGGGAATTTATAGGGGTTATTACAAAAACCAAGATCCTTTTTTGCTTTTCATAGATATATATATCAACACATAGGCTTAGCTACAATTATCAGACTCAGGGTAGACACAAAAAAAATAGAGACTCAATAGTTAGTTCAAATCACACAAAAATAAAACTAGGTAGTCAATAACACCTAGATTGGGACACTAGTGCCATAGGGCACCAATGTATACTATAGGGTGATACTATCGAGTAACCCCAATTTTAGGATACTCTAGATCATTTAGACAAGTACACTAGGCACAATAAAAATTTACACATTATAGTCAAAGGTTTGGTAGTTATGTTTAGACTTTGTTTATCTCTAATCATTTCAATTCATATTCATACCAATTACTCAAATTTGGGGGCATGATGCACAACATGATTATTCATAGATTTAGATCAGTTACATAGATTCAACTAGTATTTCTTGATCCATAGAGTCTACTTCATATAAGGGGTAATGGTGGAGTCATGGCCTACTTTAGTTCTTGATCCACCTACATGAAAGGGTTTGACACACTTACAATTATATCTAAGATATTCACAGAGATCAAGATCCACCAAGCATGTGTGGGCAATGATGGAGTCACAACTAGATTGAGTTATTGAATCACCCATATGAGGATTTATCAAACCATCAGATTAGTTTAAGTTATTTAAGGATATTATCACTATTCACATTCACACACACATAGGTTATCACTAGGTTCATGCATTGGTTCGTATACCTAATGAGGTGTATTCATTCCTTTCCTCTCTCTTTACATAATTATTTCATTTAAGCATAGTCTTTTGATTTTTATTATCTCATTAATCATAACTAATTTTTTATATATAATTATAGGATATTAATTTATATAATGTTTCACATATGCAAACCTAAATGCACATAGTCAAACTCATCTACATAGTCTTCACATCCAAGGTAAGTCTAGCCACACTTCTTTTTCATTTATACCAGTTATTTTGCTTTGGTGCATTATTATCATAAATGGAGGGAAAATGTAATCACCTAGAAGTGGTAATTGTATTCTAAGAGTCTCTCTTGAGTCAATCTATCCCTAGGCTAGACATAGACCCATTATAGATCCTTATACTTACATTTTTAGTCATTCAACAAACCATAATCACCTAAAACCAATCAAGACATAACCCCAAAACTTTCAACCCTAATTCCAATCCAAATTTCTTAACAATCTGTAGAGAGGACATGAGTGCCATGTTTGGGACACTACAGCCACATGGCTCTAGTGTCCCCAATTGGGTGCTACTATCCTTAACCATAACTCTTCCCAATGGATAATTTTTCAAATGTGTGCACCTGTTAATGTTTGCCTAAGATAATTTTATTATCCGCACAAGCAAGATAACTTTATAAATATAAGTCTAATATACATCTATTAACTAGATGGAAAATAGATTAAAAAACTATTCAACTTAAGGACAAAGTTATGCAAAATCAAGGTAATTTATCCTGATTCTATGCCAATTTCTCAATACTACCATCTAAAGTAGACTTAAGTCTACATTTCAATCATTTCAAATCTCAAGTACATTCAAAGCATCTAAGGCCACTTTCATTATAGCATTCACTTGTACATACATCAAGCACTAGGTGGGAGAACCATGTCAGACTTGATCCTTCTTCAGAGTATTGGTATGTAGGTACCTTTCTATACAATGAGGTATTCAGGATGTCATATCCATCCTACTAACATACACTCAATTATTTATCATATCATACTTGAAAAGATAACTTGGGTTTGTATATAATATCAAACTTTTCAAGTACAATATATAGTTATATGTTTTGGTCATGCAGGAATAGAATAAACAGATATAGGAGTAGGTGCTCGTCAAATATAGGAATAGTCCTGCAAAGGGGAAATTAGAGCCACATTTGGGACACTACACAAATATGGGACTGTTGTCCAATGTTGGCACTACTATCTAATGAATAGATGAATATTATAATCCTATTGATGACACTCATAATTTCTTAGATCTCGATTTCCAGAATCTAGATCATCTATGATAATTAGTTTTCAGCTAAGTCTCTATTTATTCAAATGTATTTATACTATTAGAAATTCAAAATAAGTCAAAGGTCATAACAAAATAGTGGCTTAATTATTAAACTTTATTTAGCTGAGTTAGGCATCTCAGCCCTTTAACCAAATATAGGTAATTTATTATGTAAAACCTTAAAAGGATAAATCATTTTTATTGGGATTTTATCATTGACTCGTTGTGTCCTCATGTTTATTATTTATCCTTCATTTTCTCTCTCACAAAAAGTACATTATACTTTTTTGAGGGCATAGGGTTAATTTCTAATTAGCATCCCCCAAGGTTTGATGGCCCCAACTTGACCAAATTTACACCCATTTGATGTTGGTTTGAGTATCAATAGGATCTTAATATGAATTCAAGAAGTATATAAATATGCATGTACAATAAGACATTTATGATCATATTTAGAAGGCATCCAAGAATCTAAATAAAATATAAAAGAACATATATTTTTTATTACCACATCATTCCATTAAGCATTTACAATATTTATAAAAAAATGACTTTGAATTGCATTCAATATAGCCATAATGCTCATAATTGAAACACATTACATCACATTGTACTCCCTATATTCACCAACACTACATTGACTTAGTGTGTTTATTCAAAATTGTATACCATTTTGGGGCCTTATATCTATTTGGTGTTTAAAAACCTACTGACCTTGAGGATCTGCCTATATATATATATATATATATATATATATATATATATATATATATATATCCTTTCTAGGTTCAACTTCCTCCTCCGTAAGGTTTGAAAATAAATTGTAATTTCTTAGTGATTGATGTAAAGTTTGTGACTACCGAATAAGGTTTTTAGAGGCATAGATTTGAGCATGTAAATCATCAACATAGTTTCTAATTAAATCTGATTTACTAGAAACATGTTTTATATAGTTATGGGTGCCATAAATGTGGAGTGTATAACTATATGGAGGTGTTCAAGTTATGATGAGATTTTAGGATTCTTTGCATCTTGCCACAAAACCTTAATTTATACTATTAGACTATGATGATAGTTTATAGACTATACAAATTAAGATACCCTTATAAACCTTCTCATAGTCATTTATTGATTTAGATTTGATGTTAATTATTTTATTGAATTTTTTAACTAGTTATGGATATTTGTACTCCAATTTGATTAAATCCATTTATCTATACTATATTTTAGTGAAACTGCATTGTATTATATGCTTTGTATTCTTATATTCTTATATTATGATGTTTAATCCTAAATCAATGATACAAGGGTAAATAGGGTTAAGAGTATAGGAAAGATTAAGCACAAGGTTGATAAATAGATATATAACATACAAATTAATTACACTCATATAAATAATATTATAGATTTAAATAATGAGATATGGCCAAAATAGAAAGTACCACTATTTATTTATATTGTGTTAAATTAGAAACAAGAGTGCATATTTGGTTTATTGTACACATTCAAATCTTGGATGAAATAGGATAGAAGGGGACATAATCAATATCTTGTAACATTCATCAGATCCTATAATTTTTCATTCTATGACCTTGGGGTTTTTGTTGAAGGTTCAATAATCAATTCAGGATTTGGTAGAGGATGGAGAGGTAGACAATGATCAGGTTGAGCTGAGGATGTTGATAATAATGAGGAGTCAGCTTTGAGAAATTGTTCAGTGGTATTTGTTACTAACATTTGAGGTTGAATAAAAATATCAAGAGGAACCTCTTCAACAATAGAAGTAATAAGATAAAAAGAAGTTTTCTTTCCCAATCTTTTGATTTTTAACTTGAGAGGCATATAATTTGAAGTAGTTGTTGATATTGTTTATTTTTTCATCTCTACTTCTATTTTAGGAGATAATCACTTTCAGTTGCTTGAAATGTCCTAGCTTATGCTTACTATTGTTTATGGAACCTTCCTAAATCATTTTCTATTGTTTATGGTGGTGGAATTCCTACATGATCAACATTCAATCTATTTTTCATCCACTACAATGTTTTTTCAATAGCACCCTAAGTTCTGCTTACAAGAGAAATCAACTCTTTCTTGCTCCAGTAAATATTAAAAATTATTTGAGATTCATGTTTTTCTTTCTAAAAATTGAGGTCCAAGATATCTTCATCATCAAGTATTTTATTAAGGACTTTTGCAATCCTAAATTCAATAATATATTTCACTAAGAATTATGAGTAATCCATGATTTTCACATCCATTTCATCATTTTAGTCTACCCAATAGTCCTCAAAATGAGGAACATGCTGATATGAGTCCCCTAGAACATGTATCATTAATATTATTATATGAAATTGAGCCCTACATTCAAATGGACTTATAGTGACATGTGTCATTTCTTGCTTAACTAGCTTTGCTTTATCTAGTGATGAGCATGTGTATCTACCAGTGGAGATAGGAAATTTCACTTAGGGTTTATTTTTACTAGATATGAACTTATAATTCTTAGCTAATTGTATCACCAATTCTATTAGGGACCATATATCATCAACATACATAAGCCACATGTACGTTGATAAATCACATCCACAAACCCTCGAATAATTTTTTTTTGGGAATTGGATAACCAATCTCCCCATCTAGCAATCTCTGTTGTTACTTCTATAGAAAATATTCTATTATAAGGATCATTTTCAAACATTTACATAACATATTGAATGAATGCATCATTCACCCTTTGAAAATGATGATAAATTTCTTTTAGTGTGAGATGAAGATAAAATTCATAATTTTAGAGGTCTTAATGTTTCCGATTTGATTAAATCATCCATATAATATCCTCCAAGAAACTATATAAACTAAGTATGGAGTCATGTAGAATTTAGAATTTATTTTTAATTCAATTAGTTACTTATGGATTGAGTCACTAATATCTTGACCCCAATTGATGTATTTCTTATTCTAATGAATAATCCATATGTACATGTACATAAACGTTTGGAAGTATCTTGCCTTTGGGCTTCTGAAGACCATGTGTAAAAGTGTGATCATATCATTTACTTCATTCATGAATTCAAACCTATAAATATTCTTTACGAGACTATTTTTGCACAACACTAGTATAGAAATAATAGTATATGATTAAAAAATTACTAAAAAAATGTATATAAATGACCAAACATGATCACATGACCACTATTAGTTTATTCCCAGTTATTTATAATATAACAAAATTAATGACTAAACCATTTTTAGTCATTTATTGGTTGTTTTGATTGATCAATTTGGTAGTATATTTAGTTGTTAATTTAGTCAGTGATTGTTGTTAACTAGTCATTTATTTAGTCATGGTAGTAATTTATTTAGTCAATTTAATCATTAATTACTATCAATTGGTAGTATATTCAATTATTTTTATTCACTTATTTTCATCTATTGGTAGTATATTTAGTCATTTGTATTAACTAATTTTCATCCATTCGTAGTATATTTAGTCATTTTAATCATTATTTTACTATTCACTCCTACATGTTGATTGTCCCATCCAAATTCATTTATGTTTATGCTCACCTCAAATGACTTAGAGTTTATTAAAATGTATTTAATGTATGATACTTGACCAATTACCCTGTGGAACGATGCTGCAGCCCATAGTAACTCATCCTGTAAAACAATTTTCATTTCCATTTTTATTAAGGACTAATTAAATATTTTAACATACTTAACTTAACGACACTTTAATAGTCAAATTTGTATCGTAATGTAATTATTATTAATTTTTTTAAAGTAATATAAATAATATTGAAGTATTTGAGAATAATAATTATTAATTGCTTAGTGTATCATTTATGAAATTAGGTTTTCAATGTCCAATTAATTTATTTGTTTAGTTATCAAAATTTTAGTAGTAAAGCAGAACCAGTTTGATGTAGTGGCTTATGAACATAGTCAAGTTGTGTGTATAATATAGTCTTAGTATTATAAATAGTTGGGTCTCTATATCTATGAGCTACATCTATAAACACTTTTCTAATTGCCCACTTTAATATCATATTGTTGAATTTTTATTTGTGTGACTAATTATTTAGTCATTTTTATTTATGTGACTATTAAGATTGTGATACATAAGACAAGTAGTAGTATGACACTTCATTTGGGATCCTTTATCAATATGGATGATGGGTCTGTAGACCCAGGATAATACTTTCTCACTTGTGACATGAAGTGGCAAGCTAAAGTGATTTCTGATGATGTAGTAAACAAGTGTAAATTAATTAGTAGAATTTAGTCATATTTAGTTGTTGTGACTAAAATTTTTAGTCACATAGTCATTTATTTGTTAAATTATACTAGTGCAAGAATTGGTATTATCATCAAAGAACTACTGAGCTGAAGTAGAAGATAAGTTTACTTGTGATTCTCATTATAGCAACTATAATAACTTCATAATATGTTCTGGAACTAAACATATGACATATTATCCTTTAAGATTTAACACTTGTCTCTTCTCAGGGTCATAGTGTTCAGCTATGGCTAAGACCAATTTTGGATTCTGCACTGATCTCAAAAAAGTAGTTAAATTTGTCAATCAACTATCATGTATACTCTGACTATAGTCTATTTTATGCACCCCATTGGTTCTATTTAGGTAATAATCTATATTAATATGCCCTATGGGTAAGTGTACAAAATTAGGGGACAAAAAGGGCCTACCCATAGACATGATTTTTTTTAAATTTAAAAATGTGAACTTCTCCGAGATAATTTGAGATGGCTACACTCAATATTTGAAGATGGTATAAAAATATTAATTATATAATTTTGATTCTAGTTTCCAAAAAACTATTTTGTTTGAAAAATACGTAAGTATAAATAGGTTAAAAATATAAAATTTGAAGAGGGCATCCTATTTTTTTAGAAAAACTTAGTAGATAGATGGTCGTGTTTCCCACCATTTTTTGAGCATCGTTAAGTATTGTTTGAAACTATTTGATGAATATTTAGATAAGATCTTATAGTATGTTACAATTTTTTTATAATTTTTTTTAAATATTTTTTTTATTAAATTTGTAATTAAGTAGATCTTGAAAATTGATGAAAAAATGGATCGCCATCCATGTGACCCACCCTAACTACATCAAAAAAATTATTTTTTAAAAAATATGTGTAGAATTAGGCCTATTTTGTTACCATATAATTTGTTTTTCATTTGGATCAATGAAAAAAATTAGATAAACATGAATAGGCATATATGGGTACAATATGTAGTGGCCTAGAAAAGGTGTTGTTAGAAATAAATATAGTTTGAACCCTTAAAATAGCCCAAAAATTATAAAAATCATATATTTAGAAAGAGAACAATGCTCATCATAATGGTAATAATTTTTTGAATTTTGATGTTGAAATCCATAGCGTATTTGGTGATTGATGTTGAAATTTGTTGGTTCTTTTCAAAACTCTCAGTCTTGGTTGTAGATGCATAGTCATAAGCCTTTGGCTTGGAAATCCAAGACATTTCTGAGCCTAAATTTGGTTTTCAATTCTAATTCAAATAACATATAAGTGTTATATAATGCATATGTGGTATGTAATGTAATACATAATGTGTAAGCATTATATAACACATACACATTACTTTAAAATAACATATAACAAACAAATTTTGTGTCTATTATAGGGTAAAAGTCCCATTATCCATGCATCCTTATAGGGGAAATGTCAAATTTCATGTTTCTTATATAGGAAATGTCAAATTTCATGTTGGTTTAGACAGTGAATTAAGGTGCCATAACATCACATTAGACTTAGAAACTTTTACCCATTTTCAATATGTTATCTTAACTACTTATAACTAAGGTTTTAATGTCTAACACATTATACATTTTAAAATATAAATAAATTTATCATGAGAGGTCATAAAATGCATTTTTAAACCTAGGATCAAAACATAACCTTTAGAGTATCAATCATTGTACATTAGAATATTAATACTTGACTCTTACTTGTCAATATGTGATTAGTTACTTTTAATTTTATATAATAAATGTTGAACAAGTATTATATATTACATGTCCATCTTTTGGTACACTTTAATATTTATATACACCAATATGTTTCATCAATAGAACACATGTTAATAAAATCCTTATTTGACAATTGGAACATGCACAGCTATTGGGAACTTTCCCCTAGTAGGGTAAGGATATACCTTACTACCTTACTTGCCTAAAATCCTAGTTGCCCTTAAATTTTGTGCTTCTTATTTATGTTAACCTACTTGCCTAAAATCATATCTTACTCTTTTATTATTTCTTTGATATCTTTGACGAGACCCATTTATTTATAAATTTTGAACTAATTTGTTTAAGTGGTAAAATCGTTGAATTGGACTATGTAGTATAGATAATCTTGTGTAAGTAGAAATAAGAATTGAGCCCTTAGTGTAATAGTGCATCTCTTGGATATCTATTTCAAGAATTTTATCTAAAATATCCCAATACCTATGAATCATGCCTTGGATTATCCCAAAAGCATTCTTAAAATGTGTTGAATAAAGTCCCTTAAGTTTCCTCCAATGTCACTTACTGCATCTAATTCAATAGGTGAATTTTGAGGTCCTAATTGAAAGTATAAAAAGAGTCTTATATTGTTAAAATTATTCAATATTACCCTAATGTACTCAAATACATTATTAAAATTTTGTGTAATATTAAGATCTTTTGTGAAAATATGGTTAATTCTCCATTCCATGCACCTCCTTCATCTACCCCTCCATCACACATGGGATAACCATCAACCACTCCTTCCATTCCAACCTCATCTGAAGAGTGTGTCTTTGACATGGGACTAGTCCTACCCACCCATGGATGCAACAATTGTAATATCAGAAACAAGCTAGATAATACTTGGTGTTTATCAATACTATAGATTTCTATACCTTACTATCTAATTGGGATGGTAAGATACAAAAGTAAGATGATGGGTACAAGGTATGTACATGTTTTTATTAAATATCTTAGTCAAGTTGGGTATGCATTTTATTTTGTATAAGATTTGGTTTTGAGCTCAATAAACTTGAAATAGTCACATGTAACCATTAGTGATGATGTGGTTTTAAGATGTTATGTTAAGATGTTGTGCTTGTAGTGATGAATGTATAGCTTAGAAAATATATAAATTCACTAGGGACTTTGTTTAAAACCATTAAGGGATCACTATATGCTTTATAAATATAGGGTGTCGTACACTTGGCATTCACCAAGTATGACATATTTATATGTTACCCTGGCTCAAACTATATTGAGCTTATTCAAGATACATTAAAGGTGATAATGTATCCTAAATCTGAGACCTACTTCCCCTCAAGGATGATGTTGAGCATAGAGACCCAATAATTATTCTTATGGATGATTAACTACTCACCTCATATAGATGCTTGATCAGAATTGAATACCAGTGTGCATCACCTCACTGAAGGTTTCAAGATTATATATTTTTTACATATATCTTCAATTGTCTTGTTCATATTTCATTGCAATGAGCTTAAACCTTATGATGTGGACTACAAGAAAGTATTACATCTTAAAATTCTTGTTCCGATTTGGGATTTGAGGTTGAGGAATCCATTGTTGAATTGTGTTCTCTCCTACATGTAGGACTTAATATGAATGTACTTTGGGATCTAGAGTTAATTCAAGGTAAAGGGATATAGATAATTTGAATACATACATGTAAAAAATTGATAACATATAGTGCTTTTTCAATTTGGATGGGACCTTAAATGGCTCTACATGATGATTTTCATATAGTAATTGCAAGTTGGAGGCTCGCAGCATGTGAATTATTTTCTTGACATGAGTGGATTAGATCGATGTCAATCTTTGAACATTATTGGTTTATTTGTATATATGATAAATTTATGAATAGGCCTTAGTTATATTGCTTGGAGGTTATGAGACATGTCTAGGTATCAAAGAAGTGAATATCTAACAACTCTAACACTTCTCCAAGTGTAATAAACCTACACATATGTAAATATTTGATTGGATTGGGCATCTTGAGGCTCTAAAAAATCTTATGATTCTAGGTTGTGTAATAGATAGATCTCTAACACAAATATATGTGTGTATAGGATACACACATGGTGATGTATCTAATTTGATCAGACCTCACAGGGATTGGATAGATTTCTTTAACACTTATAGGACTTGACAACTGTAAGAGTGTTCACACTTCCATGAACATATGAGGTAACATGGTGATATGTAATTAGATTTGGCCTCCTGGGGCATTGTCAACTCTAAAACTTCTAGGACTTGATGCATCTCTGACAACTTTAACACTTTTGGGTGTATGAGGTACACACATGGCACAAAAAGGTTCAATTATAGGGTTAATTAAATAAAAGAGGCATGGGAGGCCAATTTGAACCCCTTCTTGACATAACTATAAGTGCATGATATATGATTTGGGACAAATTTAAGTATGATTAGATATATATCATGAATTAAACTGATTAGTTGATTTGTTCAGTTAGGGATGTGATTTAGGTGAACTTGAGCCCTAAAACCAAATTTATGGCTCATTCAATTGCATAATATAGATGCAACATGTATGGCTTAACTAATCCTAATTTAATTAGAAATGCAAATATGAACATAAATCTCACCAAATTCCACCCATTGAACCTAAAGTAGAGTATACAATGTGATTGAAAGGATCATGGAAGGGTTATAGCCTATTGTATGAAGTAGAGGATATTATGACAAAAATTTTGGTGAGGATTTAAGCCTTTGAAATGTTGTATCATTCAATATGTAGAATTTAAAGTGCTTAAAGGGTTTATACAGGGCCTAAAAACCCTAAAACTAGGGTTTAGGTGAATTTGAGTGTTTTAACCATCATAAATGGTCAAAATTTTGTGATATTCATTAATTATATGTGTTTTAACTGATGAAAATTGTTTGGGAATGACAATATATGGATAGGTATGGGTTTGAGGATTGTAGGGTTAGAATAGGCCTAGTTTGTGGGCTTCTATCCAAGCAAGTGATACGCAGGAGAAGAGTAAAGTGTTGTAACTTTTTGGGGAGTTTAATGGTTCCCTAAAGTAATCTTCAATTTTCAATAAAGGACACATGCTAATCAAGTAAAGGGGAAAATAGTGAAAATAGGGATATAAGCCTAGACAGAGTATTGTGACTTTAGGGTGTAGTAGGAATGGAAAAGAGTATTTGGTCACTTTAGAATTGTTTAGAAAAGTGTGTCATGATTTATTAAGACCATCAATGTAATGAATTGTATTCTTAGCAGCTTAAACTAAGGAATGGTCCTAGAGACCTAATGGGCTACATAGTGTGAAGGATAATGAACACCCAAGGAGAAGTAATGAAAGCTGAAGTAGGTTTGGAAAATTTAAATAGGTTTCAGAAGGAATTTATTGAGAATTTAAAACCATTCAATAATTATTATTTTACTCTTGAAACCTAAATTGAGATTTGGTCATTGGAACCCATGGAGTTGTGCCTAGTCAAAACTAGTGAAGAGACTACAAGCAAATTTGTCAATAAAATAATGTAAGGAGGTAGAGAATGATTTTAAATTATAATTAATTATTATAAAACCATCAATAAAATTGTCTCTATGTATTCAAAAAATATTTACATGTGTCAAGTGACTAGTAAGCCCAAGAATTAAAGAACACTTTTAAATTAATAAGGGAAACTTAAAGATCAAGTCATCAAGTACATTGACACTAGTTATAATGGTGATTTTTATACTTATCCTTAATTATATACATCAAAAAAATAGTAAAATATTATGATGAATCATTTTTAGAATTTGACTAAGTAGACATGTGTCACTAGCTTTTGCCAAAATGGGCCTACAAGCCAAAATATACCAGATCTAATCACAAAATTTGGTAGAGAAGATAATTATGATATAATATTACCATTAAATATATTTTTTAGGATTTTTTATAATGGAAAATATTCACTATTTTAGTATAGTCAACCCTATGTCAAATCATGGTTAACATTAGAGCCTACCTTGGAGAAATTGGTCAGTTTGGGGCATCTACAGGTTGAGTCAAAGCACAAAATTTGGCAAGAATTATATAAATAACATATAAAAATATATAATTCCATATTTAATCTATTATAAAGAGTTAAATTGACCACTTTTTTGACACAGTCTTCTTGCAGTCAAGAAGGCAACCATTAGAGATTTTTGGAAGTTTTGTCATTGGAGAGGTCTTAAAACCACATAATATGATGTTTTAAATCTATATTTTCCTATATAAGTGATAAAATTTAGGTGTTTCATGTAAAATTTTGATGATAGACAAGTTTTGGCATGAAGAAAGCATTCAGGCAGCTCAAGGTAAATTATGGTAAAAAGGGTCTACAGGACAAAGTACATATAAAAATGAATTTAAAATTGGCAATATTGGTATTAATTACATAATATAAACGTAAATAATATTAGGAATGTAATATTACAAGTTGAAATGCATGATTTTTTATCACAATGCCCTCCATGTCTCATAATGGTCACTATTCATCCATGTATACTTTTTGGAGTTTTAAGGTGGGTTTAAGGGTTAAAATTTAATATAATTTTTTTATAAGTATTATAATATGTTTTTAAACCTGTTAAAAACATTTCAATTGTGTTTACACTCTAAATTACATGCAATCCACACAGGTAGGCTCAAATCCCCATAGGCAGTCTTAAAGGTATAAAGGCAAAGTTGGTTTTTTTATCATTAAAAAGGTGTTATGAAATGTTTTATATGTCATTAGTATGTTTTAAATATAATAAAATAAACGGGAAGGTAAAATTGGTCCTTTGAATAGTATGTATAGGGTATGGGAAACCTAAGATTAGTAAGCTTTAGGCATTTCTGAGAGATTTAACCATGGGAATTTAATGAAACTTTATAATATTTGTCCCCTATAAGTATAAAAGGTGAATAAAATGTTTTAACCTGATATTTTATTGATGTTTATGGATACTATGACTGAGGGTTTGGAATAGGGCTCATTAGGCCTCAATGAAGGCAACATAATGAAGAAAATGATAGTTAGAGGTGGGGTTAAGATATGAAATTTGACATAGACATGGAAAAGGATATAGTGTACCTATTAATTACCTTATAATATCTTGATAAATCATAAATTTTCCATACAAGGAAAAATATAGTAAAAAAAGGATACACTCCTTGAGAGAGCATTGTGTCCATAAGATGTGGAATGAGAGTCAAGGATTGTTTGAGTACTTGAAAGAAGATATACTAGGTATGTTATGATCATCTAAGACCATATGTGATTATAGGTTGAGCTCTTTAACATAGACCAATATTTTGTCCTTGAGACCCAAATAAGGTGTCTAGGAAGAAACTACAAAGAGATTGTGAGGAAGTTTGTGAATGAGACATGAATGGAATGAGGTAAATGATGTATGGATAGAGGTCAATGAAATCAAGGAAGCGATACTAAGAGTACAAGGATAGGTGTAAGAAGATAAATTAATCCCAAAAATTTAAAAGAGGAGATAGGTTGTGAAAGAAGATTCAAATCAAACCATAAAAAAGTGAATGTGATTTGTTCATTTTAGAAACATCTAATGATGTATTTATAGACTTGTCCTCCATACCTATGCATCAGTATACAAACATTATTAAAATTATATCACTAATATTATTTATTTCTTAGAAGGGTCTAATTTGTAGCATTATCCTAACAAGTTATTCTTATCTCATAACATTTGTAATCCTTAAGAAAACTTCAAAACCAATCATTCATAGTACTCTAAACACAAGTTATTAAAACAAGATTTACTTCATTGGTTTTCTTAAATATTCATTTAAAAAATAATAATGCCATGTAAGAATTCCATATATAGGCATACAATTTCAATAATACATACATTGCCATATAGGCATACAAAAAATTACATCATATCTAACAACATAGTATCTAATGTCAAGTGAATACATCATATACACATGTACAATGCCAAAAATGTGTACATTGACATATAGGCATACAAAAAAGTACAACATCTACAACATCCTAATCATCAAAGAGTCTCCCTCTCTTTTCCTTCTTTGAAGAAGACTCTCCTTAGAATGCCCTACTTGTAGATGGAGATATCTTGAATGCCTTGGATTTATCCAAGGTTCAAATGTAGGTACTATGATCATGACTCACTTCCTGTTGAACCTATTCAAATATAAAAACTATTATAAAATTAACAAGTATACATGAACCATGTTAAGAAAATATAATAAAAAACATCATTTAAACATGCACTTACCGCAATCTCATGGTCCTCTTTCGTTTTTCATTGATGCTCAACTGGGTCAATGCCAAGTTCAACTGCATGAGCAGGCATGTCCAATGATGAAGAAACATGAAGAGCTATTGTATTAGTCATCTAAATTGAACTAGAAAATGTCATATGACATCCCTACTTACACAATACATTCATGCATATAAGTTATATTTTCCAAATTATATAGTAAAATTATTAAAATAAAAGTACTAAATTACAATTCAAAATTACAAGTGTATATACATACCTCAATGAGATCCTATGTAGATGATATTTAAGAAGTAATGCCTGAGTCTATCTCGACTCGTAATGATGGAGGAGTGTCGACCCTAGTCATCGGCTAAACAAATAACTTAATAATTAATAACTTAGGCAATTCATTGATTAAACAAGTTGCTAACAAACTTCATCTTACATAAGATATGAAAAACTATAATAAGGCCATGAGAAGAATGAATGTGAGAAGTGGATATGTGCATCATGTGACTTGTAATACCACATTGAATGAAAGAAATGTTAGTTTCATGAGGGATAATGACAAGATAATGAAGGAGGTTTTTTGAGTGCATTTTTTTAGATTGAGTCATTGAATGCAAGTTCGGTGTTGAAACATCCTTGATATGTACCTATATACACTATTTTGGATTCCTATATATTTTTGCTAAGGAGTATTTCATATTTTGACCTGATTACTTGGTCATTATGTATAAATGTCCTAAAGCACTGACATGGTATAGTTGAGGATAGTCTTATGAGCTATGGTGTCTAAATTGATTTTTTTGAAATTTTGATCATGTTAACACATTGAATACTTTGCTTATAGACATTCATTACTTTTTAGTCTAACTAAGTATTGGTGTGATCAAAAAACCCTTATAAATAGTCATTATGATAAGCTAAGTAACCTATATAAATGGTTTTTGAGAGGTTTTTAAATTGAGTTTTAATCAGGTTAAGACACCTAAAGTGATAGGTTGCTTTTATGTGGGAATCTATACTTGATCCTTTTAATATTGTTTAGAACCTTATAAAATAGGTCTCATAAAAATCTAAAGAAACATATAGAAAATATAACTAAATATTGTAGAGATAAGAGTGAGTGGACAATCTTCTTTACAAGTGCATGATTTTAGTTTCCCTATAGGTGACATTAGGTTTACTATCTATCCTTAGATTGTCCTCAGTTTTTGAAAGGGAAGATATATATGTATACAATGTAAGTAGGTTAAGGTCGACAAAGGGTGTTATAGTCTTATTAACACTCAATACTCATTTTAGAGGGACTTTCTTGATAAAAGGTGTTATAGTCTTATAGAGTTGACATGTCAATCAAGTGATGAAAGTGCATGGATATAGATAGGCCCTCTCCCCCAACTAGATATAGTAGGTCTTTGGGCCCCATAAGTAGTTGGTGGTAACAAACTACTCAACCCCGTCTTTTTATATGGGACTGAGGTCCCCTATTTGTGTATGGTCACAAGGCCTATGTCATATATATATATATATATATATATATAGGCTATAGTTTATAGTGGATGATCTCCCAATAAACTAATGGGATCTAATGGATGATCTCCCAAAAAACCAATCAAATTGACTAGGTAAAATGGGATCAAGAGGCTATGCTATCTAAATTTATAACTCCATAGATAGAGATGAAATTATTATTCTCAATTGGAATTGTAAGGAATTTAATTGATAACTATGACCATTTTGGATATCGATCATAGATATTAAACCAATATATGTGATTAGGATAACAAAGAATCAAGTGGATAGCTATGAGAATAGTATTTAAAATAAACGAGTGGTGTGCATATTGATGAAGACATGCTATACTCAATTGGGAAATTGATATAAATATATTGTACAAAATAACTTTTATCAAATGAATTATATATACTCAATTGGGATTGATTGGGATTGACTTGATATGGGGACTACATATAATGGGATATCAAGAAAATGTTTAACTCACTATTTTGGTTATTGAAAACATAGTTTTAAAGTCAAAATGAAATAAAAAAGGTTGAGATGGAGGATGGGTTTCTAACACTATGCTAATCCATGTTAATACATCAAATAATAAAAATTCCAACAAAATTATTTTAGGTATTTTATATTTTATTACACAAAATCTACCAATGATGCAATTAAGGTATATGAATGTACATCTAGACTATATAATATTAACTTGAAATTTTACCTCTATAAATGTATATGGTGTCATACTAACACAGATAGATGTAGTAGGGGTTGGACCACTACCTAGTTGTTATTTCAAAGTCAATGTCTCTTCTTGGAACACAAAAAAATACATATATATTATTCAATTTAAATGTGTAAATTGATGTTTACCATTTTAGTTTGAAAATATAACTTAAAAATTTAAAATTAAATTTATATAAAAGATACCTGGATGTGTGTAGATACTCTAAATGTATCCAAATAAAATGTGTGTGACAATAAATCATCAGTCAATACCATATCCTCCAAGCCCCTTGAAGTTCCACCATCATCATCTAAAGGTCCAGCGCATATAGCACCAAAACATCTACATGGGAGGGGATAGATACAACCATTAGATAGAGTATCTCAAGAATCTATCTCTAAAAAATTAATCATATGATGAGCGAGTGTATCAGTAAGCACACTAAGTGAATGTAAAGTATCTATCTCTACAACCTCCTTCACTGCAAAAGGAATCTCTAGATAAAGTGGCTTTTAGTGAGGAATCCTTGCATGCCAATTAAGTACATGACATACACCTAGTCAATCTTGCATGGAGCCTTTTCCTTGGCCTTGAAACTCACCATAGTTAAATTAATTTGTAGTTTCATTAAGGATAAACTCACGATGGAGTTTCCTAAAAAATTATAAATGGACCTCATTGCTATTAGAAGGGTGATAGTCAAACACCATCTACCATTGCTCCCAAAAGTTGGCTTTAGTCAAATTGTGTTGGCATCAATGGAACAGGAAAAGTTTGGTCATTATGGGAAATGGGATATTAATGGATGGGTCAATAAATAAGGCAAAAATTTGATCTATTGTTATATCTTTCTTCTTCACCTTAGATGCTAATAATTTGTTAGCACAATAAGCCCTACAACTATCCATATATAACCTTCATCTATCAATTTGACTTGTTATCAGGTTGACTTGACCTAATACAAATTCTAAGGTATTGGCCAAATAGGTGTGGTGGGTATTTTTGGAAGTAGGCTCCCTCATTCTTCTAATTATCTACTCAATTTCAATTTTGTTTTCCACTATGTGAGTAGCTATATCCTCCTGACTACCTGGGGGATCTAGTGGAACTATAAGAGGGTTAAATGGAGGGTTAGGAGGGTTAGGAGGGTTGAGTTGAGGGTTAGGTAGAGGATTAAGTGGAGGGTTAGGCAGTGCATGTTGACCTATTAGATAAAAATTACAAATCAAACCATGTAATTTACATTCACAAGAAAATTAAAATAATCATTTAATCTATAAAACCTACCTCTTCTTTGTGGTGATATCATAAATCTCATGAATGTGGGATCAAAATCAATGATTTCCACATGAGTTGGATGGAAAAAACAAGATCTAGAAGGAAAAAATCAACTTAAAAGTAGCAAACCATGAATGGGAATCAAAATGGAATGAGATAAATCATGGATTTTTTTTGTTTTGTAGTTTATATAATGCATACATGTTATGTTTGAATATATAAATGTGTATGCATTTCTATATTTAAACATAATTTGTATGCATTATTATTATAATTCATACACATTATGGATTGGGTATTCCAATCCATAATGTGTACGCATTATAACAATAACACATACATGTAGTTGGGTATGTCAAAAAAATTATCCCCAACTTTGTGCACATACCCTTATATCTACGTATTTTATAATCTTAACATTTGAATCGTGACTTGATGGTGGAATGACACTATGAAATAAGTACTTCATCTTTGATTCCTCTTCTCCTTGTAGAATCTTCTTTGGAGGAGTTTTATTATGGGTACCCTTGGTAGGAGTATTGGATTTTGACATCAAATAAAATTTAACCTCTTGAAAGATGAGCCCTCACTATATTACAACTGAATAAGAGGATCTATCAAGAAAACTAGCAAAAACATTAATTTTTAAGGAAAGTGTGTGTATAGTAGAGGAATTTTGATAGGGTGTTTGAATTAGGGTTGGGATATGGGGGTATAAAAGGAACTATTATTGGGTTTTGATGGAAGTGTTAGAAATACTATCAGGTTATGTTAGTGGTGTTTACAACACCATCTAGTTTTGAAGGTGGTCTTGATAACTACTCAAGGTTCGATAAGGTTGTTATCACCTATTCTAGGGTCTACTAGGATGTAGGAAAGGATGTGGGAAGGAGGAGAAGATGAAAACTAGGAGAAAAAGGGGTTTGGAAGAAAAAATAGAGTCTATATATTTTTTTTAGCAAATAATTTATCATTTTACAAAAATCTTGAAAAAAATATACAAAGAAGAGGGTTTATAGATCAAGATAATCAAGAAAGGGCTTCGGAAAAGATTATGAAATTTGTTCTAAAATAAAAAAATGGGAATGTAAAATTATTACCTTTGAATAAGCTTCAAAACCTTTTTTTTTCTATGAAGACCTCATGAATGGTGAACAATGATAAGAAAGATCAAATACAAGATGCAACAGAGGCAAGCTAGATCCACAAGTAGTTATAAATTTATAGTAGAGAGGTGAGGAGTGAATGACAAGGGAAATATATATTAGGATTCACTTTTGTAAGGATGAATACACCATTAATGTATGGAAAGAAGGAATTCCCAAGAAAAATGTGGGATGCTTAAAATGTGTAAGTAGGGTACTTGGGGTCTGATGAGGTGTTTTCATGGTAGGTAGGCCCTGACAAGGTTGTTTACATCCATGTCAAACACTATTGATTATTTTTTCAACATTGGTGGGTCCTAATGAAAGTTATTACAAGGTGATCAGACCCCATCAGTTGTGTTTAAAACATCGATAGGGTTTGATAGATGTGATAGCATACCTCTAGGATCTGAAAGGGTCTCAAGCATTTTTTAAAAATTAAACTTAAATAAGCATCTTATTAAATTTTTTCTAGTTTTTCATAGTTCTTGATTTCACATTTATCAATTTCCTCAAAAAATGAACCATAAATTATTGACCAATTTTGACCTTCATTTTTTTTGACCTTTTTGAACATTGTTCAAAAACCATGACAATAATCCTAAAGACACTTTTGGGAGAAGTGTATAATAATAAAATTTCTTAAATTTTCCAAAAAAACATGATGAAGTAGGTCTCAAAATAGAAAATGGAATGTAAATTAAAATGACAAACTAGAAAAAGCTAGGAGACACAAGCAAATAGGAAATGTCTAGTTTGGGGATCCCACAAGTGGGATAAGTGCCTTGAAAGTGCATTTTTTTTTATCAAAGCGCAAAACATGAAATTGATTTGTATGAACAAGATGAATAGGATGAGATAGATTCCAAAGGTCCAATAGGTACTAAAATCAAAGAAACCTTTTGAACTAGCTTTAGGAATTTGAGATAAATGCCAAGCAAGAATACCATATGAGTTGAAGTGCAATATAAATTTATTTCAGGGCCAAGTGTTATATATGAAACTTTATTGTTCAAACTTGGTTTTCATAATGGGATAATTTATGGGATCCTAAAGGTTACAAAAATATAAATGACCCCTTCGAGTAGGCTACGAAAGATGAGAAAGCTAGGATTCAAATGTAAACTAGGAGGTCACATAACCACTTTTATGTTAAGTGTAAAATACAAAGTTAACTCGCATAGAAGTGGTCTTTATAATGGTGGTGCTTTTGATTCCTAGTTTGGCATGTAATCTAAGACAATACACCAAGGAAATTTATAGTGATAATACTAATGAATCATGAACACATGTAGGAATTGAATAAAAGGTCAAAAAATAGGTTCCCTGATTCCAACATGAATTATTGCATGTTGTGAAAGCAACAACAAATGGAAAATTTTATAGAAAATACTCCTAAGTCTTTTGAAACATCATAAGCATGTCAATGAACCTATAATATTTGGTTGAGACTACACATAAAATGTGAATAGATTTGATAGAAAAGAAGATAAGAGTGACTAATAGACCAAATCATACATTCTAATTTCTTAGGAATATACATGTCAGTTGGTTCACCATTTCTTAGGAATTAAAAAGACTTGTTACTATGAATCCAATCATTAGGATGGTGAGTCTCACCTTGATAACACTTGCATGGACATTAATCCACCTCCAGATAGGCATCTATAGCCCCAATAGAGTTGCCTATGATCATACTCTAGGCCTTGTTCCATTGCAAACCAAGCTAGAAAGCCCATGGTGGAGTTGCCGAAATCACCTAAAATCAAGTTTTTCTTAAAATTTGTATTTAATTTTCAATTATTATCTTGATTTATATTTTATCTTTCTTATTTAGCATTTTCATTCTATGTTTGGGACCACTATAGTAAGAAATCAAAATGACTATATATTTTTTACCCTATATATTCATTATAGCAGGGTCATCTAAGCAAACCTAAAAACCATTAAGATGTGAATTTTTTGCTTTGATTTAAGAGAATGTCTTAATTGAATAGATAGTTTTACCTAAACTTAAACCAACTAAAATAAATTCAAAACATATAATATATATAAACCTTCAAAACAAATTCTAAAATGGAATTCAAAACCATAAAGTAATCATATTACTTATACACCAAAAGTGTCACTTGAGTTACCTATGAACAAGCCTTTTATTATTCATTATTTTTACCATCAATAGTACCTATAATAAAAAATAGGTGGGCCAAACCAAAAATGGAAAAGTAATAAGGATGGACTAATAAAAAAAGTGGTAAAATGAGAAAATCAAACCTAAACTAAAAATAAAGCAGGAAGCAAAATAAAAATAAAGAAAGAAAGGGAAAGATAAAGTATTTAAAGAACTCACCAAGTTAATTCAATCCTAGAAAATAGTGTTTGAGGAATTTCCCATTGAAAGGTAATGGGACATCTTCACTAGTTATACACCTTATGAAGACTATATTCTTGCCTAGGATTTCAAAGATTGTAGGGACCTAACCATAGGGCATTAAAATTGCCATATTATCCTTTTTTCTCATGAGCCTTGTCCCAAGGAAGGACTAAGTCAAATATTCTTAAGGATTTTAACTTTTTTCTCTTATCAAACCAGTGTTTGACGATCTCTTGGTGTTTTTTGAAATGCATCAATACTAATCAGATTTTTCCTCAAGTTTTATCAAATTAAGTAGGAGAGATTCTATTTTATCATCCATTTCCAGGTAATCTCTCATAAATTGTAACATAGGTATTATAAGGTTGACTATAAATATGGGTTATTTTCCATAAACAAGATGAAATGGTCACATTCCTATCGTTTCCTTAACTTTGGCTCTATCAAACCATAAAGCAAATTTTAAAACATTGTGCCAGTCCCTAGGGTTCTTTATCGATATCATCTTGATTACATCAACTAGATTTTTATTAGTTGACTTTTCTACTCCATTACACTACATATAATAATTAGAAGAGGATTTGAGGATTACCTATTTTTCATAGCTCCATTCCATAAATTGAAAAGATGAGAAAGCATGAACATTATCATAGACCAAAGTAGTAGGCATCCCAATCCTGGTGATGATGTGTTCTTCGAGGAAGTTAATTACCATGTCTATTGTCATATTATTGCACTTTATAGATTCATTCCAATGTTTAAAATAATTATTTATCATAAATTCCAACCCCCACTTTGTAAATGGACATACCTCAATAAATGATTGCAGTAACATGACAAGGGTATGCTCTCTGTGTAGTGTAACTTGGCAGGTGTGATAGTTCTTGACATGAGTGTGTTCATGTCTGAATATATGCTACCAATAATAGCCTACCTTGAGTATTTGGTGAGATATAGAACTCCATGATCTATGACCAGGTCCATATTTTTTGTGGAAATCACCAATTACTTTAGCTACTTATTTGTTCAAGATCTTAAATATATGCCTTCATGGGTTTCCAGTAAAAAATGCCTAATTTAATCATGAAGTCATTACTTTTGAGGCATAAATATCTTATATATGTTAAATTCAATTGGTCGAGGCATTCATAATTCAAAAAATAATTAACCACATCTTGGTACCAGTCATCATTTATAATATCTTAGACTATGTATTGCAAGTAGACTATTTGTAGATGTAATTTAACCATGGCCTTGATGAGTCCTTGACCTCTTATTATATTCATCGGTTGTAGATCCAATTCAAACTCTTGGATAATGGTCATCCATTTTCCTCTTCACTCAAATATTTCATTTTGCATAAAAATAGATTTTACCATTGGGTAAGGCATAAATGCAAACACATTATGAAAAATAATATAGTGCCTAAACTTCTTGACAATTTTTATCAAGGAAAATGTTTATCCATATACTGTTGAATACCTCATTTCAACATTATAGAGTGGAGAGATCATGAATGCGACATGTCTCTTATCTTCAGATTCATTCATCTATGTCAAAATAGTATCACTATAATGTTTTGAGGTAAATGAGTATATGCATAAGGGTTGAGTATAGTCAAGACTAATTAACACAAGTGTGTTTAAAATTGATTTCTTGATTTGCAAAAAATACACTTGTGATTTATCTATCCATTCAAACTTGTCATCCTTATTTAACATGTTATTTAGTGGTCAGAATATTTCTACGAAGTCCAAAATGAACTTCTTAATGAATTTGATCTTGACAAAGGACTTCAGATTTTTTATACTAGGCTATGAAGTTTTTTGTATTTCTTCTGCCCTATTATGATCTATAGATATTCCCCTTTATGAGATGATGTGGTTAATAAACTTACCCTCTGTTACCCTGAAAATGCACTTCTTTGGGTTTAAATATATTTTATGATCTCTACATCACTATATAATTTACCTCAAGTCTTTCACATGTCTTTTCTATTCTTTAAAAAGATAGTTAAATCATCCATTTCTATTATGATGCATTTTCCAATAAGATCCTTAAATTCAATATCCATGGCACACTAAAATGTGGCACCCACATTGATCAGGATGAATGGAATCCTATTATACATGAATGTTCCCCACTTAGTTGTAAACATTTTATTAATCCCATCCTTGTAGTTATCCACTACTTGGTTCTATCTTGGGTGCCTATCTAAGAATGACATCATTTATGATTCATCACTATATGTAAAACTTCATCTAGTGAATGAAGCATGTAATTATCCATTTTTTAGGCTTTATTAATGTTATGTATGTCAACACACAGCATTATCCCTCTACTTTTATTCCTAACATGCAATTAATTATCCACCCACATGGAGTGTCTTAGAGGGAAAATTATCCTTGCTTGGATAAATTTTTGCAACTCTTTGAATATTAGTGGTTTTAGGAGTGGATTGACTAGTTTTTACCTTTGATAAAATGGGTTATTCATTAGCTTGAGAGGAATAGTGTGCATGAGAATAGATGTTTTAAACACCTTTAAATCCTCATATCTCATGCAATTACATCTCTAAATTCCTTTAAACCTTGAAAAAAGTCTTTTTTTTCCTCTTTAGTACATGTCATGCCTAGAAGAATTTTATTTGACTTGTCAGCATTATCGAGGTTGAGTGTTAGTGAAGCGTACCTTTAGTGGGGGATAATTTTGATTTTTCACCCTAGTATCCATATCATATAGTCATTCTAATCATACCATGACCTTAGGTATAATATTCGTCTTCAAGTTGATGAACCCTTCCTTATCCACTTTAACTTCTTCTCTATTATCTTCATCTATGATCTATGATTCAAATACATCGATGTTGGTAATGAAATCGATGATGCGTTGATCATTGATGAACAACTGGAAGTTTTGTATATTATCATGAATGGAAGGAGTAGACACTAACTACACATAAAACATTCTCAACTTGGAGTCCTCTATAGGCTCATGAGTACTATTTGTTGTAGCTAATGCATCCATCATGTAATTATTTCTATGAGGTAGAGCCTAAATATTTAATACATAAAAATCTTCTATCAAGTTCCACTCTTGATTATGATACCTATAAAAACACTTGTTATTATAAGAATAATGACTTTTCACTTACTTAACCACCAGTTTGGAATCACTAAATAATTTGAGGTTCTTAACTTTATTATTTAGTGTGAGTAAAAGACCATGAGCGATTACCTCATACTCATCTATGTTGTTCATACAACTAAATTATAGGAAAAATATAGCCAAGTATGATTTCCCTCTGGGGTTGATAAGATCTAAAAGAGTACCACATCCACTCTTGGATTTAGAACAATAAAATTTTAGTATCCATGATTGAGTTTTGGCTATGTACTTTGGATTATAATGAGTTGGTCTTGTTATAACATGGATTTCTTCTTTGATTTTCTCAGTGCCTAGTAGGCACTCATCTTGCTAATCAACTAATAGGGATCTTCTCTCCAAATCCTTGATGGAATAAGTGAGTATGGTTTTATATAAAATAGATTTTTTCTCCTCACGTGAGGTCAAAAAATCCTTAATTTAACTCAAACAACTCTCATTTATATTTCTAATTTTTGACTCAGCCATACGTAATACTGACAATAGTTATTTGTAACATTTTCAATCAAATCAACCACTTCCCCTTTTTTTACACTTTGGTAGTAGCAGGAAAAGAAGTGATCTTAGGTGCATAGAGGAAATAATCTATGGCAAATTGATATAGTTCATAATTTTCTTAACTTTATTATATGCAAAACATGTTAATGTGATCTCAAGTGCATACACCCTGAGATCTAACTCTTCAAATAATATTTCATTCATTTTGTTGTATTATGTTATCATGTGAGTCATCTTGGGCTTATGTTTAATTCTAATTTTTGTATGTATGCCTCTCTATGGGATACACATGTGGGATAATTAAGTTTCCATGTAACTATTTAGTGTTATAGACCAAACCCTATTTAGAAGCATGCTATAAGCATTAGGTATATCCACTACCTAAATGTCTATAAACTATTGTACTCATGGATTGGAGGCTAGTTGAATATGGATGTGATTTAGATCACCAATAACTATGACCTATGATTTATCCAACTAACCCACTTTATTATTTGATTGTTTAGGTGTTAGACTCAAATGTTGATAGATGACGTAAGGTATGACATGTATAGAAGCAACTAAATTGACCAAACAATTGTGTAAGTTTTTACAAAAAATATGTATTTTTAGGAGAAAATGTGGGGTTTCAATTTCATCTTATAAATTTGCACATGGGCATCAACTATCTTATGATTTTATTTTCCGTTAGGAGTAGATACTATTTTTTAGTAACAAGGCCTCTAGTTTAAATTTAAAGTAAGTCAAACATCATGATATTGGCCTTAGTTTTGTCTAGATCATCTATAATATTATATACATTTTTTTAACTCTATTATCTTGTTAGTCTTTTAAGGAATATATTTATTCTTGAGATGATAGGATGTTGTGGGTCTTGCTATCCAAATTGGCTACCATATGCCATTACATTTCAAAACTAGCTACTCAAGCTTGTTTAAATTTGTTGAAAGCCTTTTTATGCCCATGATTTGTCCTATGATGTCTTGTTGCTTATGATGTATAGCTAGGTGGTTTTGGAGTGATTCAAAGGTCTCATCAAATGTATTGTGAGGATTAGCAACCTAGGACACTTAATTGGTCATCTTCTTATGCAATTTAATTAATAAATGATGACTTAGTAGAAGTTAAGGTAATTTTAAAGGAATTAAGGTAATTGTTATATTTGTATTATGCTTATCAAAGATATTCCATGTCAATTCCAATGGGTTTCAAGCTATCCCAAAGGTGATATAAGTCAATCATCCCCTCTTAATACATTTGGCACTCATTAAAGATCATTTCTCAACTCCTATCCATACATGAGTCCAATATTTCATTTAACCCATTGTTAATGTACACTCAAGATTGAAACTCCTTTACTCACTACCCTAATGTCCAAACATAGCATAATGTACATTTAATGGTAGGAGAATATATGTAAAATAGGATTTGTACATTACATTCCCTTTGTACAAGGCAAGAAGACTTCCATTTGGCCTTTGAAATGAGCTCCAATAAAAGATCATGGTGAATAAATATCTCGAGAGTAAACATGCAGTCCAAATAATCTCAAGAGGAGTTTTCCTTGAAGGTTATCAAGCTGATAATGGTATCTAAGATTATTTGAATCGATCTCCATTACCGTCAAACCCAAATCAAGCTTACACAGAGCTTAGAATGGAAAACAATGCAAAAAACCTTCTCCATTTCTCCATTAAGTTGTTTGAAAGCTTGAGAGAGCCCATTTTTTAAATTTTGTTCATGCATATCAAGAAGAGTTGAATAAAATGATCCTAGGGGTAGATAAAATCATTTATGCCATTTATATTCCATGAATAATTTTAGGGCTTAGGAGGCCATGCTTTATTAACATTTGTTAAGAAGATAAGTAGCTCAAAACCCTAATGAAACCCCACGAGGTCAGGTTTATCTTTATAAAATATATTTAGATTCAATGAATGCATGATGATGGTTCAAAAACACATATTGGGGATCTTATAGACTATGAAAATTTAAACACAGTGCAAACATTCTTACATTAGATCTATATGGATAAGAAACCTCATGTTTCTACTATTTTGGCAAGTTACAGGTAGGTTTTTAAAGTTTTGACATGTTTTGCATCATGAAAATGATTGAGGACTATTTTTTAACATGATTTTCAACTTCATCAGCGTCCTCAGATTTCCTCAAAGCATCAACACTATCTAAGTTGTAAAAAAACACCATATGCATGTATGCCATATTAAATGTGTCAAGTGTGCAGGTGTAGATTGAAGGGTTTATTGGTAAGTTTTGTGTTGTTTCTCAATTGAGAGGTGATCTCAAGAAAACTAATTGACATCGCTTGACTCCAAGATCACTCAAACATATTTGTAATTAAAAAGACCAGTCCAAGAGGAGGAAATTAATATTATTTGAGTGTAGAAGATGCACCTATGGGACTTCAAATAAAAATAAGGATGTTTCCAATGTTTATGTAATTTTACACATCAATAAACTCTAAAAATTTCCACTAATATCTTATCTTTCACCTTAAAATACCTAAATACACGTATAATAGGTTGAAGATACTCTCAAGCTATGAAAAGGTGATATGTTTAATATAGATCATATAGGTTATAGGTATAGATATGAAGAAAGGAAGTAAGTTCCAAATTTATTTAGACGTTTGGAGGGTTTTCCTAAGTGTAAGATACCTTCAAATAAACTTCAAGAATGATTGTGTAGGTAGTTAAGAGGAAAAACACATAAAAAGATCTTATAAAACTTATTTTGAGGCATGATGGAGCCTTGAATTCATAATAAGATCATCTTCACATAATGTTAGAGCATGGATCAAGTCAGAATAAATAATTTATAACTAGGAACAAAAACCATAACCTTTTGATCTAAAATTCTATCTTGAGTATTCACCCACATACCTACTAATATGAGAGGTTTTTTCTCCACATAAAATTTAGCCTAAGTAGATGCATGAGATATAATGGTGATTTGGAATGGGTGGATCATATCACCAGGAGTCTTTGTCCATGAACAAGCTAAGGGAGAGGAAATAAAGTATGAAGAAAAAGCCAAAACATAAAAATCTCTCCAAATCCCTATTTTACCTTGTAAAGAGATAGAAAGACTTATTTGAAGAGCTCACTTTTATGATGAAATTGTGAATGGGATAAAATGCATTTAGGGAATGTTTAAGGGGCCCATGTAATTCAATTTTGTGACATTTAATCATCCTTTAAGGATATGTTATTTATGAACAATCCTTAATAAGTATGACATGTTTAAAACCTCATAAAACCCAAAGATTAAATCCATCAATGAAAATGACTCATAAATGGATCCTAATACACTCAAATTTATTGTAAATCATATGGAAGATATATGCAGACCCTATATTACTATATTTAATCCAATCTTTAGCATGTGTGAAGGTAAAAATGCAAAAAAGACCCAAACTTGCAGGTTATAGTCATATTTATGTGTTTTCTAAGGATTTAAAACCTCTAAACCTATTTAATATGTCTCTTAATCATAATCAAATGTATCAAAATATCTACAAGCCTTTTTAAATATATATAAATGTGTCAAGATGGGTTTTCAAGACACAAACATGCCATTTCAAGTGAAAGTAGGTAGCCTAAGGGAAGATAATGTCCAAGAAAATGGATAATTCTATGAAATGAAGACATGAAAGGATTTGATTCACCCCTTCAAAGTAGTTGATAATTAATTCAAGTGTGATAAGGTGTCTTGAATGTTAAAATGCATTTGGTATGAGTGGACTTCTAACTCTCTAGCTTAATGTAAAAGAGTAGCATAGAGAGAATGAAGAGTGCCAAGACACCTAAAAGGTATTATGACAATTAACAATGTGTCAATAATTCCTAAAGGAATAACATAATTGAAACATTAGTATGAAATATGTGTAAGCATGGAAAATTTCTAAGAAGCCTTCAAGTTGTTACAGATGAATGGACTTGTAACTCATCACCTAAAGATGTCAGTTTGAAGATGTCATAGTGACTCATTGAAGTAAGACAAGAGGTCTTATGCCACCTTGAAGAATATCATCATCAAATATAATAACACATGTTGATGAATATATTATTAGAATATTCCTCACCCTCTTTCCTACTTGTAATTGTAGATAGGATTACAAAGAAAGTTAGTCAAGCATTAGTCCATAAAAAATAAAACATGCATAAATAACTAACTAACCAAGCCTATCTATTCCTATGGGAATTACAAAGGATAACAAGAAATAAATGAAAGAAAGAAACACCGTATTACCTTCCTAAATGGATTCACCATGCCCATGTGGCTCAAAAACATGTTCTCCCTTGATCAAACATCCTTGTATTTGTCAACAATGGTGGTAAGCTCCTCTAATGCCTCAATAACACTCCACAAAACCTACGCTCTTGATGTGGGATTACTAAACTAGCCTATTAATGAAGATTTGTAAAAATAATTTAGCATCACAACTTTTCAATGTTCAAGCTTTTAAGATATTTTAGCATACTAACCTTGCACCAAAATAGATTATAAATGATGTCCATGGCCTCTCTATTTATAAATGTTTGAGATTGGTCAGGATCAACTTGAACCATCCATCTCAAGATTGAAATGTGTGGTTGAGGATAATCCTAGTATTTGGAATAAAATCCATAATTATCCTCAAGATGACCTTCAAAAAATGGGCATTGAAAAGGCATGGGAGGCATTAACTAGGCATGGGTGACCCATAATCTTGATATTTTATGCACTTATGGCTTGATAGATGCCACCCCATAGATGATGTCACTAGATGATGTAGATAATAAGAATTAATTTTTAAAAATAAATATTAAACAACTCTCATGGAAAATCTACTTAATCTCTTGATTTGGATTAATTAGCCTTAATCAAGGTTAATAATCATTTGTGTAAATATTTGAAAATTGATTCTCAACTAATCAAAATGGTTAGAAATTCATATTACTAGGTTGTAATTTAACTTGAGAAGAATTAGAAGGTGATGATAGATGCATTGAAACCATATTCCCATTTAGGATGTTTCCAACAACAAATAACAAAGTTACATGATGTGTACTAATGAATTTAGAAGAAAAGAGTGATCTAGAGCACTAAATGGCAAATTTGTCAATTTGACTCGAATTGATCTAATCAAACTTAGCTCACCCATAAAATGTATTTCCCTATTTAGGGATACTTTGAACTAAAATTGCACTTTCAAGTGAAAATTTCAAACCATTTAGGATGTTTTATGGATTTTGACCTAAAATGTTCATTTGAGTGCAATTCGAGTAAGATTGACAATCTCAACACAAATGGTGTTAGGAATTGGATGTCTACATTTTCCCCCTATTTGAGAAGGCATAGCGAGACATTCAAATGAATAAACATATTTTCAAAGAAAAGAGTTGTCAAGAAGAAATTATAATAGACCCATGATGTCCCCTTGATATGACATACTAGGATGAACTCTCGAAAAGAGAGAGATTAACCTAGGGAATAGATCATATCCAGATGAGCTAATGCTTGCACACATGATTACCATAAATGATAAAAATATAATTATAGATATGATAGGCCTTATAGATGGGGGGAATGGGAAAGATACAATCCATAAATGTAAGGGACACACTATAAACATACCCAATTTGAGACTACAAGCTGTATGGTTATGGCATTGATCAATATCGAGACAAGTTGCATACTTAAATATTGCCATCATGGGCTTTAATATGGAGAGCTTGGAATTATATGAAAAGGGATAAAATTCTACTTCATGAAGGGAATCACCACCAAAATGAGGTCTCTAAAGAGAAGATAATAAGGAGTGCCTTAGTAGAGAAAATGTGAGCATGATAAAATAATTGTGCCTCAGTAGGGCAAATTTTAATCATTGATAAAGAATAAAGAATGACTTCACCCCTATAGATCTGATTTGATCAAACATGGTTCAAATGTTGTGCCGTATCATGGTCAAATGAAAAGCAAAATAGCTCAAGGATATAGCCAAAAACATAGGTTAAAGTGAGTGGGTGAAAATGTACATGCAATGGTGTAATGGCTTAGAAAGCCATATAAAACCAAGAATATAAGAATGCACAAAGTGATGAGAAAGATTAAAATAATAATGGAGATAGTTGAGCTGACCTCAATAGAAATTGATCACTACCTACATAGTTCCATGGACTCATGTTCCAACATAAACTTTAGGCCAATGTAGTTCACCCAAGTTTGGGAGAGAATGGAATGAGGAATGATGAAAAATGACCAAGAATTCATTAGAATTACAATGTATGAAAAGAGATACACATCTAAACATAGAAAAAGAAAGCCTAAAATTCATGCTACCTAAATGCCTAATTCCACATCATGAGCCTAGGTTTTATAGAGTGTTCTTGAGAATCATTCATCAGAGCTAATATTGACATTTAAGACGTTGAGACCTGAGCATAAAGTGCTTGCTATTGCAAAAGAAATTAGGCATCATAAGTATGAATAACTTAGAATGACATAAGATTCTAATTATGGTGATCTAGTTCAAATTTGAATACCTATAACTAAGGATAATGATAAAACAAAACCAAAACTAGAGTTACAGTGATTTACATTTAAACCAAAAAGTAAAAGACAAATAAAAATACAAACATAAATGAACCTAACTTGAAAACAAGATATGATCTATCAAGACATAAGTAGGATCAAAAAATGTTTAAAAATAAAAGGCAAGAACATCTTAACGACATGAGACTAAGATATGAATAATTAAGATCTATGTGGACCATCAAGGTATTCTTAAACACAAAACAAAAAAGCAAAATCAAACAGTAAAACAAGACAAAGAAACAAAAGCCCAAGATTGGAGCGAGAAATAATAAAAAGAGAAAAGGAGAAGAAATAAAATGAGAGGTGCAAAAGCACAACAAAACACCAAGAAAACACAAAAAACACCAGAAAAACTCAAATAAACACGCATAAATAGAAAGCCAAGTTAGTGTGGTTTAAAGACAAATGTTCATGTATGTGTGGTAGAGGCATTACTTTCCACCACTTCTTTATAAAGAATAATGATATAATAAGTGGTGGAAGAGAAGAAAAGGAAGGGGTTGGCCGAGCTGACTCCAGATGTATAAGATAAGTGGACACTATCTACATAGTTCCATGGATGCATGTTCTCCAACATGAACTTCAGGCCAAATGTAGTTCTCTGAAGAAATGGGATAGAATAAAAATGATGATTAGATAAGTGTGATTAATGTTATAGAATAAATGGATAAAAAACAAATGAGAATGGTCTAACAAACAAGAAGCTGATGAGATGAGAAAGAATGATCTTTCAAAATGATAAGTGCATAGGACAAGATGAAATGAGCTGGTGTTTCTATGCTTGTGAAATGGCAAGAGTGTTCAAACTTAACAGTTGCTCATAAAATGATGAAAGCGTTCAAAATTAGCAATTTCTCATAAAATGATGAGAGCATGAGATTATGGATTGGGAATGTAAAAATGTACAAAATCATGAGATAATGTTTTTATTCTTTTGTGGATCATATTTTGATGTTTTTTGGTATTTTCAAAGTATTTATAATGTTTTTTGGTGTTTTTGGGATTAATATGTACAAGGTGGAACCATCTAGTCAAGGAGATGCATGTCTTGAGAGTAGAGGTTTGAATAAGATAGATAAGCTAGCTTCAATGGACCATGATTGCAAATTAGTGAGAGTGAGGATCTTGATAAAATAAGAAACAAAAAAATACTTGTACTAAAAAGATGCTATTGTTCACCCGCTAGAAGCTAACAAGATTGTCCTGGCTGAACTACTTTGTAGAACCATTGTTGAAGATGTTCATAATGCTTATGAGACATAATCAAGATCATAATTGGTCAAGGGACAAAAAGTGTTCAAGCTTATAACATGTCCTAGATAAAAAAAAGAATATGCCTCCCAGAGAGAGCAATCCACAATGGGATGAAGAATGTGTTCAAAGTGCCAAGAGTTCAGAAGCCTTTACTGTTGGGGTTCATGAAAAGTGGACCAGGGTAGTATAAAATGCATTCAAGGTAAGATAAAAGCATGGGATAAAATTAGGACAACACAAGTTACCCCCAAGTCATGGGTCTTATAGACAATGGTTCAAAGCTATTCATGCATATAATCTCTTAAGGTGTATGATTTTCATGAGCTTTGAAATTTCTTCACCATTAAGTATAGACAATCGATATGCTCCTGATCCATAGTTCACTGTGACAATATATGGTCCTAACCAATAAGGTTGAAACTTTCTTTTCTTTTTGGGTTCAACATTTGTGTTCTTCTGGTTCTCTTTCAAAACTAAGTCACCAATCTCAAATTCATGAGGGACAATGCATTTTTTATAGCTTATCCACAATATATTCTAATAGGCCTACAAGTTTTCTAGGGTAGCCAAATGCTTACCATCAAGAAGTTCTAGTTCTTTCAACTGTGAAGCTCTATAGTCTTCATCATCTTCAATGTGCTCCAATGATATTCTTAATGATGGGATCTCAATCTTGATTGAGATGATAGCTTCAGTGCTAAAAACAAGGGAGTATGGAGTAGCTCCAGTTTGGGTGTGATTATTGGTTCTATAAGCCTGGAGGGCAAGAAAGAGTTGTAAGTGTTAATTTTGGCCAACATCATTGACAATCTTTTTTAAGGTGGATATAATGGTTTTATTTGATGCCTCAACTTGTTCATTGCCATATGGGTTATATGGAGTGGATTTCTTATGCTTGATCTTGAATATTGCACAAAGAGATTTCACATCTTGGTTTATAAAGGATATGTCATTATTGGATATAATATAGGTTGGGATGCCATATCGACAGATGATATAGTAATGAATTATTTTGGCTATTTGTTTCTTGGTAACATAAGTGAGAGGAATGGCCTCAATCTATTTGGTAAAGTACTTAGTTGTAGTCAAAATGTGCTTATGGCCATCTGAAGATGTTCAGTTAATTTTCATAATGAGATCAAGACCCCATGTTGAGAATGGCCATGGTGTTGTAATTGGCTACAATGGTAAGGAAGGTGCATGTATCAAGTTCCCATGCTACTGACAAGGAACACACTTATTTATATAATTACAAGCATCTATCTCAATTTTAGGCCAATAATAACTTGTTCTAAGAAGTTTCTTTGCTAGGACTACATCATTGGTATGGGCCCCACACATTCCTTCATGAACCTCCTTAAGTGCCAACTTGGAGTCTCCCAAAGATAAAAAAATGAAGAAGCATTCCATCATAGCATTTTTGATAAAGCATGTTTCCAAGGAGGATATAACATGTTAAGTGATGAAGGAGAAAGCTTTTGATGGTTATTGGAAAGGTTGGAAGGAAAAATATGGATATGGAAATAGTTACAAAAATCTTGGTACTATGGTAGTTAAGGTGAGAGATTAGGATCAGTAATGGTGCATATCCTCTCTGAATCTGATAAAATATGTGCTAGTTAAAGAAGATTTTCAATCAAGAACTGATACTCTTTAGCACTATCATTCATTTGAATTATGGAGCCAATTATTGACATGGCATCGATAGACCTGTTGTTGACTCATGGAACTTGTTCAAGCTATAGAGATTTAAAATGTCTTTTAAGTTTATCAACAATTTGCTTATAAGGGACAACCTTATCATCTCTTATTTGATACTGATCAATTGTCTGATTTATAATTAGCTATGAATATCCATATACCTTTAAGCTTCGAATAGCCCACTGTATGGCAAGATGGAGCCCTGCAACCAATGCCTCATATTCAACCATATTATTTGTACACTAAAATTATATATGGAAAGATTTGGGGATCAAATCCCATTGTGGTTTTATAAACAATATGCCAACTCGAGCTCCTCAAGATGTGAAGGATCCATCAAAATAGAGTGTCCATTATTCAAGCTCTTGTGATGCTTGTTATATCATTATAATAGAATCATCTAGAAGGTCAAAGTTGAGAGGTTGAGTGGTTGTAATAGGAGCTTTTGCAAGTTGGTATGAAAGAATATACACTTTGATTACCTTCTGATTATAGTATTCAATATCAAACTCACTGAGGAGCATAATCCATTTAGCCATGCATCTTTGGAGAGCTACTTTAGATAAAAGGAAATTGAGAGGATCTACCTTAGTGATAATAAAAGTTTTGTTATTTAGCATATAATGTCACAATTTTTGAGTGGCAAATACCATAGATAAACATACCTTATCAATAGGCATATAATTATGTTCATAGGATACCAATGTATGCCTTAAATAATAAACCATGTGTTTCTTACCATGATCATCATGCTGATCCAAAAGTGCCTCGAGTGTATATTCCATGGCTAATATGTAAAGAAGTAGTGGCTTTCCTTGTGTTAGAGGTCGTAAGACTGGTGGATTGGCCAAGTATGTTTTAAGATTTGCAAATGTTATTTGATAATCTTCATCCCAATGAAATGTCACCCCTTTCTTTAAGAGATGGGTAAATGGGTGGAACTTATCTACCAATTGAGAAATAAACCTGTGTATAGACTAGATCTTGCCTTGTAGACCCTATAACTATTTAAGATTGTTGGGTGGAGGCATTTCCATAATAGCAATGATCTTCACAGGGTCAACTTCAATCCGTTGTTATGATATAATTAACCCTATAAATTTTCTTGATGTGACTCCAAAGACACATTTCTTAGGATTCAAGTGGACTTTATATGCATGAAACCTCTCAAATATTCTTCATAAAATGTCAAGGTGTCCAACTCTTATTCTTGATTTTTCTAGTATATCATCAACATAGTCCTCGACAATGTCATGTATCATGTCAAGGAAGATGATAGTCTTTACACGCTGATATATGGCTCCAATATTCTTCAAACCAAATGGCATGACTTGGTAACAAAATGTTCCCCATGGAGTTGTGAATGCCATATTATGCTAATCTTTAGGGGCTATCTTTATCTGATTGTAACTACAAAATCCAATCATTAAGGATAGCATCTCATACCTAGTAGTTGAGTCAATAATCATGTCGATGTTGGGCATAGGAAAATCATATTTTGGACATGCCTTGTTGATATCACAAAAATCAATATAAACATGTATGCCTATGGTCTTTTTACTTAATGGCACTATGTTATAAATCCATTCAGAGTAGTCCAGTGGTCTTATAAAATTAGCTCCTAATAACTTCTCCAACACAACCTTTACCAAAAGGGCGATACGTGGATGCATCTTTCTTAACTTTTTCTTGACTAGTTTAGCATCAGGTTGAACAACTAGATGATACACAACTAAATCTAGATCTAGGCCTAGTATGTTATAATATGCCCATGCAAAAATGTATATATATTCCTTAAGAATGGATATAATGTGTTCACATTATACTTCAATAAAGGAAGCTCTAAGATAAACATTTTTGGGATCCTCATGGGTTCTAAAATCACTTTTGTTGTGCTCTCCATAAGGAGTGTGGATCCATCTTATAGAATTGTAGGAAATGTATGGTCATGATCATCTTCTTCTGTTATATCTTATTTTTGTTCCTACCAAACACCTTGATAATATGAAGAAATAGAATCTGCCTTCTCAGTTAAAGGCCAATTGGCAAAGACCTCTAGAAACTCAAGAGTAAGATGCTCAAATATTTGATGCTGTTCTAAAGAGATGCTTGTACTAGCTATGTAACTTGGGCTAGATGGACCTTCTACGTCCTAAGCAGATAAACAAATATTTTTTCTTGGGAGTGCCTAAAATAGGTTTTCACTCAAAGGCTTGTCTTTTTCTTTACTTTTCCCCTAATCAATAAGTGCCTCAAAGAGGTTTTCACTTGAAGATCTTGATGTTTGTTATTTATTATGACATATAAAGTTTGCCTGCTCTCAAAAGTAGGCAGAAGGATTTAATGAAAAATTAAAACCCTATTTATGATCACCAATAGGGAATGCATCTCATAGGCCCATGTATTTTGCAATTGATTCTTCATTTTGAAACTCATCAAGGCATATGACTAAATTTTATTGATCCCAGTCTATGAGTTCAGTATGGCAAAGGCATTGGTTAAAATGACGGTTTGCTTTAGGATGAGAAAGACTAATGGTAAAGATATAATGTCCTACTTTAGGAAGGGAAGTGCCACTAGGATGGGTTTTTGCTTTAGGATGAGAAGCTCCAATAGGATAGCTTTTTGCTTCAGGATGGGAAGCTCCAATAGGTGTTATGGTCAATATGGAATTTGAATTGAATAAATCTGAATTAGTAAGCTCATCAAAAATGCTATAATTGGACATTGCATCATTGCTAGGAGTCTCATTATTAGTCACTTTGAAATAATCACTACTAAATGTTATGAGGTCATCCTTTAGTGTTTTAAATCTAAGACCATGATTCCCATTGATAACTCCAACTGATAAGGGCTCTAAAATTCCTTAAACCTAGGGGCCAAGGCCTTTCCCTGTATAGTCAAGATGATCCATTATCTTGTTAGGGATAGGATACTTTGGATTCTAAAAATAATCTACAAGGCCCTCAAAATATAACCAATCTCCCTTAGTAAAAGCTTCTCAATCTTTCTTTGGTGTAATTACAAGTAAAAAAACCATAGGAGGTTTTAGTTACTTATTTTTTTGTTGCCAAATCTGATCAGGTCTATTAGGAGTTTGGGAAGTTTTAGTCTTACCAATTTTTTTAGGGGATTTTGGTAATTTTGAGATATGGATGACATCCTTCAGATGATATGTGGAATTTCTTGTGTCTTTAATAATCACCTGCTTAGCCAAAGCTATAGGAAATGGATTAGTTTAGACGGAGGCTAGATCACTAGGGTCTATATAATTACATGGATATGGGTGAAAAATGATGTCTTTATTCTTATTTGTAATGAATTTAGAACTTGGGAAATAGTTATAATTTCAAAACTCTGATTTGAGATGTTTGCAATACTGGTATGGCTGCTGATCAGGAAGAATAGTAACCTTGATCCCATCATGGGGAAACTTATGGCATTGGTGAAGAGTAAATGGAATTATCTATACTTCTTGGATTTAAGGACAACCAATAATTATGTTGTAAGGAATATCAATATTGACAATATAAAATAATGTGTGATGAGAAATAACCCCAACATGACTAGCAACCAAATTGTACTAAATGATTCCCTCTCAGCATTGTCATAAGCCTTGATTGTAATAGTCTTTGGCTGAATGTCTTTGTCCATGTAACCCAATCATCACAACTTTTTAAGAGATATGATGTTTAACCTTGAACCATTATCTATAAGAACCTGCTTGATCTTGTGATCTATAATGATTATCTCAATTTATAGTGGGTTATTGTGGTTTGGGTCAAGGGTGGACATGTCCTTTTGATCAAATGTGATTTGTCAAAATGAACACAAATGTAGAATTAGGTTTGAGAACTAATCAAGTTTTATATCATTAGTCACAATAGACTCTTGTAGAATTTTTTTGAGGATGGTTCTATGGACATCAAATGTCTACAAGAGTTATAATATGGAAATTTGCATAGGGGTTTTATCTAATTAGTCCATTAGTCTATAAGGCCTTTGATTTGTGGATTGAACTAGTTTATTATATGTTAGAATAGTATTCAAATTTTGAACCATTGGTATAATTTTCTCATTAGGTTTATGGAAAAAAGTGGGTGAAAGGCCCAGGATGGTAACTCGCAAGTGTCTAGTTGTGACTGCACAACCTAGAGGTGGTAAGGAGTCATTATAATTAGAAAGATGAGGCAAAGGGATTTGGATATTTATTCATGGGTGATTAATGATATTTATATAATTTTAGGTCAATGAGGAGCCTCTATAATAATGGTACTATTGTTCAAGATTAGTAACCCATGTAAATGGAGTAGTAACATGATGATACAAACTCAACATGGTATTACTACGGGGAGAGGGTGCTGACCCTATAATGATGGGTCTCGTGTTGCGAGGAACATGAGATTGGCCACTTGGCATCACAATAATAGTGGAAATGTGGGTTATAAAAATGCATCCCATAGTGTTATTGTAGTCATAAGGCATATTGTTATAAGCCACATTATTAGTGTGGGGATCATGATATTGATTATGCTCATTATGATTTTGACCCTATTGTTGGTTTTGATTCTACCTCTGTCCTTGATTGTGATCATTTTAATTTTTTCTTAGTGGTGGTGGATCATGTCAAGGAAAGGGGTCTTTATAGATTCCCATATCCTAATTTATGTCTTGATTAGGGGCCAACTTAATTTCTAGCTCACCATTTTCAATAAATTCCTTAATAATATTCATAATTAAACACAATGATATGCATCATGACCAACAAAATGATGAAAGTTACACCATTCATTCTCTTTGTTCTAGTCTAGTTTTGGTTGATCTTAATGAAATGGCCTTGATACTGGCCATAAAATTAAGTTAGCTATAATGAGCTTTTGTAATACTACTTCAACAAATTCTCCTAACTTGGTAAAGACTCTAAAATTGTTATGAAATGTCCTTCATGGAGGTTGTCTTTGCAAAGTAAGTAGCGGATTTGAGGGAGTTAATTATACATTTGGAAGAGGCATAGTCTATACCATTTGTATATGTCTTGTTTCTATCACCCCATTTCTGACCATGTTCTTATTTTTGTGAAATTCCTTAGACTTATCTTGCATAACTATTTGAGGAGTCTATGATTTAGTCTGATTAGATGTTTGCCCTTGTGCAAATATTTTACCAAGGCCCCTAACAATAAGGGCCTTATAAATATGCACTCCTTTGTCAATAATTTCTTCAAATGGGTTAGCATAAGATAACCATAGATTATGCACAAATTCAAGGTGCAAATTCTATGTAAAGATATTAGCCAACTATTTATCTAGTAAATTGTGTTGAAAGCAGCCCGTTGATACTCTCCACCTTTTTAAATACGTAGAAAAACATTCAACATCATGTTATTTATCTTTACATAAGTCAATAAAAGTTAATTCATGTTCTATGTTGTATGAGAAATGGTTAACAAACTTTTTTGATAAGTCGTTCCAATCCGTAACTAATCCCTTGGGTATTTTAAGTATCCAATCAAGAGCTTTTCTTGTTAAATTTTGTATAAATAGTCATAATAAGTACTCACTACTATAAGCAACCTCTTGACACAAGATGAAGAATGCTTTTATGTGTTCATGTGAATCTCCTTTCCTTTTGTATTTGTCAAATTTGGGTGCCTCAAAGTGAGGTGGAAAGGGGTTTTGGAGAATAGATTAGTCAAATGGATATGGGAATATCTCATCAAATTTATACTTTTTGACTCTATTGTTCATCTCCAATCTTTGGATAGTTTCCTTCATAGAATTCCATACTTGCATGTTTGGTGTATTTATGGATTGGATTATATGTTGTTTGGGTGGAACGTGCCCCTGGTTCTGTTATTGTTGGGGTGGAATGTGCCCCTAGTTTTGTTATTTTTGGGGTGGAATGTGCCCCTTGTTTTGTTGCTATTGGGGTGGAATGTGCCCCTAGTTTTATTGTTATTGGGGTGGAATGTGCCCCTAGTTTTGTATGGATATATAGGGAGAGTATACCTTTTGATCTATAATTTGGTTCTAATTTGTTGCTTGTGTTGAGAATATAGGCCGTTGATTCTTGGATTGTAAAACATTTCCTAAATTTGGTTGTTTCACATTTTGTTGATTTTAGAAATGTCTATGTTTATTTACCAATCTTTGGTTTATTTGAGGGATTTCTTCAATTTGAACTAAATGTTTGGGTTTTTGAGTTTGTAAAGTAATAAGAGGTTCTTGATGATTGAATAATGTATGTTTCGTGTCAAATGGAACAGCTTGTAAGGTCTCTTGTGACTTTAACTATTCATTTAGGTTACCTTGATCCACTATGGTGATGTTCTCATCCAATATTTGTTGCATATTTTCCACCATATCTTCATGTTCTTTTGAAGCCTTATTGTGAATTAAAGTGGAAACTAGGGAATTAGTTAAGTCCGTGACAAGTTGATCTACATATCATTGACTTATTATGTTGATCTTAGCTAGAAGATTCAAATTTGTGGGTTTTGACTCTATTTGTATTTCCTTTCCTTTTCTAGAAGAAGAAGGTATGTATATCTATGGAAAAGATTTCTCTTATCATTGTTGTTCTCCTTCTCTAACCAAGGTATGAAATTATTCTATAGGAAAGTTAGAAGGTAGTCTAGCACTTGATTCTATCAATATAAGAAGGGCTTCATCTCGATCTTCTTGGGGTTGATATTCATTTTAATCATCTTCAAATCCTAATATTATGGGGATATCATAAAAAAAAATGGGGTTATCTTGACCATCATAAATTTCTCATCCTCATAACTAAGGTCATACAAGGTCCCATTACGAGTGAACCTTTGAGTCATGTCTAAAAATAGTTGTTCTATGTGCTTGACTAACTTTGGACCAATTTTTGGGAACCAATCAAAGTATGCCCTAACTCCTTTTAAAAAAACAACAAAAGTACAAATGAGACTATAAAGGAGGGTGGTTTGAAACCACACACACTTTAGAATATTTGATTCATGAAATTACTTAGCCTTTGGTAAAGTTGAAATTGTATAAATCAGAAGAGAGTAAGGTAACTCAAAGACCCAAGGTGAAAACTAGTACACCAAGGCCTAAATCTTTGTGATACACACACACTAGAAAAGCTAGTTTTAACTTTGACAAGTTAACCCTAAAAATTTATAATAAAGCTCTTTGGACTATGAAGAAGATAAAATGAACTAAGCAACTCAAGATGTAAAGACATATGTGAATCACTAAGTATAAATCTAGGACCAAATGGGCAGCACAACGTCACCACATGATTCTAGTAAGATAAAATATGTTCTAGGACCCAAATCATGAGAGATACATAAGATGAATTCGGTCCACCAAGATGATAATGTGATTTTGAGTCTTAATAAATGACCTTCAATCCAAATAGAAAATTTAACCCAAGCTAAAATAACCCTAGTGCACAAATGGCAAACCCACGTTGACGCACCAACCCTTAAAGCTCAAAAAGGTCCAATTTCAAATTTGGATTATAAATGAAGGATTTAAATAAATTGGGTAAAATTTATAGAGTAAATTGGGTAGCATGACTATGCCAAAGTGGATTTCATGACACAAAGATTTTGATTAAAAAATTAAACAAGGAAAAGATGAATTTTCCATTTGGACAACGTAACACCTCCCTTGCTAAAGAAAATTGAGGACAATGTGTTTTGGTTAAGTTCATTGAGTTAAAAATAAATTTTAGACATAAATCAAGACCAAATAAGATAATAATAATAAAAAAAACATCTTAGGTCTAAACTCACAAGGTATGACAAAGTGGGGTCTATTAAACTATAAAGTTTCAAACGTTATATGGAAATCAATTGCATAATGAGTTTCATGCCAAAAAATGTAAAATAAAAGCATGGATTTTAGGCCTGCATCACTTAGCTTATTTCATAAAATTATATTCCTTTATGAAACCACTACATCCTACTATTCACTCAATGTACTACGATGTCTAAAGTGCCACTATGTCCCGTGTGCAACTCTAAAAAAAGTCAAATGAAGTCAATGTCAAGAGATGAAACCCCAGGTCAAAGCTTCCCTAAAGAGCATGTGGGAGATGATGAAGTCCCCCTCACAAGCCAAGTTTCATAAAAAAAGAAATAATAAAAATAAAAATACTTTAGGGTCATTTTCAAGATCACCCAAACTTTAGTGAGTTTTTGAGGAGTGTTTAAGGTTAACATTCTTCCTAAGCCTTGGACTAGGATATTTGAAATAAGAATGGAATTTTGATTCCAAGGGTTCCATAAAGGGGAAAAATGGAATAGCATACATGCAACACCCCTCTATTTCCTAAACAAAATTACATCAAATAACTATTGAAGACAAAAAATCTTTTAGAAAGATGAGTTCATTTTTAAGCATGGAATTTGAAAGATTGAGTGGTGTTATTTGACCCATTTGTCTTAGTTGTAACTTTGAAAAATAATGCTAATTTTTTTATTTAATCATCTTAAATTTTACTTTAATCACCAAAATAATGTTCCTAATTCATTTTAAAGAATGCAAAATATGTTCTAAAACATGATTTATCAAACTTGAAATCTGCTAGTTATCTGTCTACCCTTAAGGCATCATCCCAAAAGAAAATATGTTAGATTAGAAATATTTTAAATATATTTTCCAAATTTTGTAAAAAATATATTGAAATTGAAGATTAAGTAATGCCAAATTCCAAAAATTTAGGAATCCAAAATGGAGTCCATATGACCCCAAATCAAGCATTTTAAAATAGGTCTCATGTTTGTGTTTTTAAGAAAACATAGTGACCAACATTGGTTATATACCACCGATGTCGGCAATGTCCAAACAAGAGCTAACCCATGTCAGTTTTTCTAACCAATGTTAGTTAAACCAAGTAATCAATGTCAGTATTTGTTACCAATGTTAGTTACTGTGTAGAACCGTGGCAACAAAAAATGGCAAAATAAAGTTAGAAAATCAATTTTCAAGAGTTCTAAAGGTCCAAATGGATATTTTATAGTTGTAAAATGATCTCCTTTAGGTGTGAGATTTGTCTTATCCCACCAGGCATGCCAAGATGTAGAGAGGATTACAAAGGAAGTTAGTCAAGCATTGGTCCATAAATAATGAAACATGCATAAATAACTAACTAACCAAGCCTATCTATTCCTATGGGAATTATTGATGGTTTAAAATTGTGCTTGATCTATATCAATCAACAATGGGAAGTTTCAATCTGTGGGATATTGTGGCTTGAAATATCCTCTAGATTTTAGAGAAGATGGTCTCTTCTTTATATTGGGTGTTGGGGAAAAGGGATATGAGATTAAACAAAACGCAAATGCAGGAATTGAAACCTAACTATGGCAATGTGCCTGAGTGTAATCCTAATCTTAACCTGAGCATAGTGAGACTATTATAGGATTCAATTACATTTAAGAGCAGACAAGTGCATGATCAATGTAAAAGATTGAAATAACAGAAATAGAGGCTCACAACAGGGAATTCTTTTATCGAGATATAGAGAATGTCAACAAAGGCATAGTGTTTAATCTTCTTAACAGAATCTTCCAATCACATAAGAGGTGCAGAAGTCACATACATTTATGTAGACAACCTAACTCAAGAAAATGAGACAAAAAAAATTGACATTCTTAATCACAATTCCAAAGAATCTACAGCATAAACTAATTTTGCAAACGAAAAAAATAACATCAACCAAGGCATGGAGCTCAATCCTCTTAATTTATTTAGCCACATAAAAGGCACATAAACATGTACAGTTACATTAACTTTATAATTCAAGAAAATTAAGACAAGAGCAAATGATATTACTGGTCAAAAACTTTAGCAAGTCTAATACTATGAGAAATCCCCCCTTTTCTGATTTTACAATTCTTCTTATATAGCCTTGGATGTCTCCTTACATTGCTCTCTTTTCCATCCAATTCTACTCTATCCTTCACTCATAGGGGACAGAACAGACGGTGCCTTCAATGCTTTGGGGGCTCCAAAAATCTACCTGAGGAACTATTCCATCTACTTGAATTAACTCCAGCTGATTTTCCCTCCATTTCACTTTACGGCAATAGATACATGGAACACTCTGTTATGTTGAAACAAGAGAGGGCACTTAGTCAATTTCTTGAAAATCCTCTTGTTAATTAGAAGGCACTAGAAAATGACACTTGGTGCTTTCTACCAGATTTATCGAAGACACATGGCTCTCTCTACTTCTCTTTGCCTGTGTTGTAATATCACTCAGGACACATATCAAACTCTTACAGATGGTGACACTTGGTGGTTTCTATAGACTTTTGAAGTAACACTCAAGGCCCACCACAATCTTTATTCAACAATGAAACTCAAAGATGGTCTGTCGAAAGATGACACGTGGTGACTTCTACTACTTCTGGGAAGATACCTGGCATATTCCACTACCTTACTAAAAGTTACAAAAAGGGCCTCAGAAGATGCTAGATGGTCATTCCATGTCTCAAAAACTAACACTTGGCAGCTTTCGCTCAAATTCAATACTTAGGGGAAAATGAGATGACAGAAAGAAAAGGGAAAAAGAGACCCATGCTCGGAGAGTGACACTTGGCAGCTTCCGTTGCACTTCGACACTTAGGCAAAAATGAACCCACCCTCTACCCCAACTCCACCGCTATGACCAAGGTATGTAGGAACCAAAATTGTAGTGTTCGACTAAAAATTTGAATGCAACGTAGAGTAAAATTTTACTCTATAGTTACTGGCAACCCTCAAGACTTTTGAGCCTGCTCAAAAATAAAACTCCACCTCCTGCTAGATTAAAATCGTGAAAATTATAGCTTCAAAAGAGCCGTTGACATATGTTTAAAACACTTATTTTAAAATAAAAGTGGGAAAACAATGAAAAAATAATATGAGAAGCGAAATTATTTAACTATAATACATTAGAGACCCAAGTCAATTGAGATGTTTTAAATAGATTTTGTTTACAAAAATCTCTTCAGGTTCTCCTTCCATTGACTCTAGCTTGAAAGAATTCTTCTACTTTCATGCCCAAATTCTATATGGGCCAGTCCATAGTGTTTCAAATTTGGTATGCTGACCTAGCTTGGTAGCCTGTGCATCCCATTTCAAAACAATCAAGCCCACCTCAAAATTAGGATTTGAAGTCCTTTTATCAAAACAGTCCTTAACCATTCCCTAATGCTTGATCAATGAATAATGGGCTATATCCCTCTTTTCTTAGACTTCTAAAAGTTTTGTGAGTCTGACCTGCATGGGGCCATTTTCTTCAATCTCAATTTGTTTGATCAGTTGAAAAGCAGGGATTACCAAGCTTAAGGGAATCACAACAGACTTTCCATATACCAATTCATATGGAGACATTTTGATCTCCTACTTGGGCATGATTCTATCAACCCATAGTGCTAGATTAAGCACTTTATGCCACTCTTTGTGATGATCAGCCCCTATCCTTTTTATGAGTCTTATCAGGTTCTTGTTGGTTGATTCTGCTAGACCATTGCCTTGAAGGTAATAGTTAGATGAAGTTTTCAGATATACTCCATGTCTTAAGGCAAATCTGGATACTTTAGACCCCAAAAATGTTTTAGTATTATCCAAAATGATGGTGTGGGGAGTGCCAAAGTGAGTAGTGATACCTCCTAGAAAATCTAGGATCACATTCTCTATTGCTTCCTTAAGTGGGACTGCCTCGGTCCATCTGGTGAAATAGTCCATGGCAATTAATATCCATTTGTGACCCATACTAGACATTGGAATTATCATTTCAATGAAGTCAAGACCCCATTGAGCAAAAGGTTCATCCATGACTATAGGACTAATGGGCATGGTTGCATTCCTCCTCATCCCCATATAATACTGGAAGGATTGACATTTTCTAACTAGCTGATAATAATCTACAAATAAAGTAGGCCAAAAATATCCCACCTCACTTATCTTTATGGCTGTGGTCTTTTCAGAAAAATGTCCCCCTGATGTTCCATGATGCATTTCCTGTAGTATCCTCTTAGCTTCAGCTTGTTCGATACATCTTAACAATTTTCCATCAGAATTTCTTTTGAAAAGGACTTGTTCAATTAAAACAAAATGAACTCCCTGTATCCTATAATATCTCCTCTTGTTTCGAGGGAGTTCTTTGGGATAAACCCCATTTCTCATAAATTGAATCCTGCTTGTGACCCAAGATTCCTAATCAATCTCTTGTAATTTTAGCACAGTCTCTGTCTCTCCTTCTGAATCTGCTTCCTTAGGTAACATCTTTTCAAGCTCTTGGGTTATATATTGGCACAGACCTCTGCCTCTGACCAGTTTGGTGGGTCTGAATTCTACATCATATTCAAGGATCTTAGTTATCTAATTGGCTCTTTTCTCAGTAATCTCACCCTCCATGATGTATTCCCTGACACTTGGGTGAGCTACAAGTATCAAAATTTTGTTTCCTGATATCAGATGCCTAAATTTCTTGAGGGCTTTTACCATGGCATAGGCTTGTCTTTCCAAAAAATTGTACATGGTCTTGTAATCTCTGAGATTTCTTGAGAAAAAGGTTATTGGGTGCTCCCCCTCTAACCTGTCATTCTTTTGAGTCAAGACAACAGCAATACTTGACTCCCCTCCATAGACGTACATCACGAAGGGCATGGAAAAATCTGGGTTCTTGAGCACTAGGGCTACTGAGATAGCCTTCTTGACCCCTTGAAAAGCTTGCCTTCCTTCTATAGTCTACTTGAAGATAAGGTCCTTTTATAGCAAGAGTGTCATTGGTCTAACCAATCTTGCAAAATCAGATATGAATTTACTGACAAAATTGATCTTCCCTAAAAAGGACTAGACTACTTTTTTGTTTGCTAGAAGAGGTAGGTCCATTATATCCATGATTCTCTTGGGATATATATAAACCCGTTCCTTAGACACTATGTGCCCTAATAGCTTACCCTAAGGTACAGTAAAAACACATTTCTTGGAATTCAATGACATCCCAAAATCTTGACATTTCTTGAAGACGGACTCTAAATGATCAAGATGATCATCAGCATTTTTTGAGAAAATAGTGAGGTCATCCAAATAGACTAGGATGACCTTATTTATAAGATCACCAAAGGCTATATCCATAGCTCATTGAAAGGTGTCTCTTGCATTTGATAAGCTGAATGACATCTTCGTGTAGGCAAATGTTCCTTATTTGGTAGTGAAAGTAGTTTTGTACTGGTCTTCCTCAGCTAGCCAAATCTGATTATACCCAGAGAACCATCAAGTAAAGAAAACCTCTCTGATCCAGCCATAATTTGTAAAATTTGTTCCATGGAGGGCAAGGGATAGTGGTCTTTCAGAGATGCTCTATTTAGATCTCTAAAATCTACACATAGTCTTACATCTCCATTCTTTTTCCTAACTGGGACTAGATTTGATACCCAGGTCAAGTGCTTGATTGGAAATATTATTTTGGATTCTAAAAGTTTTTGCAACTTATCTACCATTAGAGGCTCGATCCTTTGATTTACTGGCCTTTATTTCTATCTGATGGGCTTGGATCCCTCAGTCAATTCTATTGTGTGCTACATAATGTCTCTGTTGTATCCATGAAGGTCTTCATAGCTCCAAGCTATGACTCTGTCATATCTCTAGCACAATTCAATTAGTTTTTCCTTCTCTTCTTGAGTTGTAGAATTCCCAACTTTTAGCCTCTTCCCATCACTCACCTCTACCTTAGAATAGTCTGCTTTATCTACCTAGAACCTTTTATTTCCTAGGCTTACATCCTCTGGGTCAAACAAGTTTTCTAAGGTGATCAATCCCTTAGGGAGCTTATTAGTCCTCAATTGTATAATTTGATCACCACATGCCTCTTCAATTTTAGTTTGCAACTGATCAGCAAATGTATTTGATTGATGTATGAAAGAGACTACCTGAGCATCATTTTCAAACACTTGCCAATTTTCATCATTGTCTAGGATGGTCGGTCTCACTATAACTTTTACTAACTCATTGTTAACCAATAGGCTAGTTTCTAGGTTAAACTGTGAGCCAATCTGAGCCATCCTATTAACCTCAGAGTTTTGACTTCTATGGATTATCCCAATGTTAAAAGCTTCAAAATCTTCTATCAAATCCCAAATCCTATGCCTGTAGGATCTCATTCTCACATTTTTGGATGATGCCTTTTCCCTAATTTGTTTTACTACTAATTCTTAATCTCCTTTTACTTTTAGGCTCTTTATCCCCTTTTTCTTGGCTAATAGGAGCCCATGTACTAAGGATTCATATTCTACATCATTATTAGTGCAAGTAAATTGGAATTGGATAGCCCTTAAAATTTTATCACCATTTGGAGCAGTAAGACAAATTTTTGCTCCAGCACCATGTTTACTTCTAGCCCCATCAAAATTCAAAGTCCAGACCTCTGAATCTTGAGTAGTAGGTGCCTCTTTCCTTATAACATTTGGGATCACCTAATCCTCATCAAAAATGACATACGTTCCCAAACCAATAGAGTCATAGTTCCCATATGGGTCACTATGCATCATGGCCAACAACTGGTTGTTTTCTTCTTCTTGATCATGCTTAGTCCAGTCACCTAGTTCTTCAACAAAAGTCCTTTCTTCTTTATTCAGCATGGCATGATCTACTTCTAATGTTGTTGTTGGTTCATTGGTGATATGATCTTTGGAGAATGGTTCAGATAGAATTTTCATCTCTGAACCGTATTTAGTTCTCAAGATGAGGTGAGACTAGTCAAGAGACATATATCCTCCTTATTTTTTTGTAAAGTCTCTGGATAAACATAAACCAAAGATAGGAGGGATATCTATGACAACTATATCTTGGTTGACAATTATGTTGGGACATGTGTATAACTGCAAGGGGAGTTGTTTAATTCTCCCTATGGTTTGCACTATTTTTCTATCTCGCTGCATAACTCCCTTTGCAAGGGGTTCATATTTTATTTTCACAGCATCAACTATTTGCTTAGGCATCACAATTGTACTAGCTCTCAAATCTATTAATGCATTATGTAGGAGTTTCTTTCTAACTATTAGAGTTAAATAGAAAGGCTCTGGCTTGGATTTACTTACTTGTGTTGCACTGTTCACAAAGGCTGTCATCATTGGAGGAATCATATCTTTGAGTTTCTCTTTTCCAGCAGGTCCTTCCTTGGATACAACACCTTCGAGCCCTACTTGCCCTTGCAAAGCTTCTTGCAGTAGTGTCTTTTGTTCAAGAATAGCTAAAATGTCCCATATTGACACTTGTGCTAGAGTCTTCTTTAATTGGTCCACTATGTTGATTGGTCCCAAAGACTGAGTTTTTTGGTAATAGGGATACCTCATTTTTTCTTGAATCTGGGTAGGAATCCCTTGATCTTGTACTGGCTGAGGCACTTCTTGTCTAACAGCAGTGTTCCTTTGCCCTTGAGGTGGAGGATTATTCTTGATTTGACTACTTATGATCTCGAGCTACTCCACCATCCTCCTCTTTGATTTGGTGTAGTAATTAGATTGCACTACTGGCCTTTGGGAGGCAGATGCTTCTTTCAAGAAAATTGTTTCTTCACTCTCAACCCATGAGAACAAAGCATGTTCTAGGGCTATTTCTTCTTCTTGTTACAAAGACATTCCTTGCATCTGAGCCACCAGAACTGAATTCTACATACCGAGAGACTGGTAGGCTTGATTATTACTGGTACTGACAAACTGGCCATCCATTCTTCTCTATTCAACCACCCTTTGTTGTAGATTACCCCTAGGACAATCTCTGGGTGTGTGAGCATCATTACAAGGGAAACACTAAGCATTAGTATCATCCACATAATTATTCTAACTTGGAACCATCTCCCTATTTGAGTTGGGAGGGATGGTCTTTGAGGGTGTAGGAACTGTAACTAATTGATTTGTTGGTTGATGGTTAGTTTGTCTTGGAGGGCCTTGATATTGGTTTGGTTGGGATGAAAACCTATTTCCTTGATAGCCTTGATAAGGAGGCTTAGGAAAAGTATTATGTTGCCTCTTTATTTTAATCAGCTCATTGGAGAATGTCCTTAGCATATTCTTGATATCATCCATCTCAGATGACTAAGTAGGGACCGATTGCTTCATAGATGATGGAGGGTAAGTATACATAGGCACAGGTGAGCTTATAGCTTTAGAAACCTCTTACGATAGGGGCAAGGTAATTTATGGGAATACAAGCATGGGAGGCCTTGGAGGTAACTTTCCAGCATCAATTAAATGATTCTCAGCTCTGACTGTGAGGTCATAAGCTGTCGGTAAAGTGTGTCCCCCCAGTGATTGAATCATAACAGATATATCTAAATTTAAAGCCTTGAGATAGAATACTATGGCCATACCAGGTGGTGGTTTAGCTAAAACAGGGATTTTGTCCTAAGTTTTTTGGAATCTGGTGTTGAAGTCGATCATGTCCTCTTGTGGTCCCCTTTGAATGGTGATCAACTGCTGTAATAAAGAAGACTTATCACCTTTCTCTACAAATCTCTCAAAGAATTGATCTCTGAGCTGGTCCCATGTGGATATGGTATTTGGGGTCAAAGACCAATACCATTCTAAGGCCTTCCCTTTGAACGAGGCTACTAACAACCTTAGGGCCACATTTTGCTGTGTGACACCATGTATGGCACAAACATCTGATACATCTTGAAGATGTTCCACGGGTGTTTTTGAGTCTTGCCCACTAAATTTGTGTAGAGCTTTTAGAGCATTTACTAGGATAGGGTCCCAAACAACTGGTGGTGTTGGGAGGATTAAGGGGCTACCAGTGTTATTAGTGTAGGTTTTTATTTTTCTCTATTTATTAATTAGGGAAATTGTATTTGTTGTGCATACATGGAGTTTTCCTACATTTGTGGGATAGGCTAGCTTATGTGGAGGTGTGTGTCATAGATGTGTCATAGGTGTCATAAGAATGTCATGAGTAACTCCCTTGATGGGAGTTAATTCTCTATTCTTAGCACCTTGTCACCACCTTTCATGGAGGAGTTACATTCTATTCTTCGGGTGCCTTGTCCACCTTTTGTGGAGGAGTTACTTTCATACTCTCCTATTTGTATTCCTCACTTTGGCCATCTCATGCTAATCAAATTTTGGTTTTATCCATTTTGTCTTGTGCAATTTCTCTTATTGTGTTGATTTCACATTGCTTTAGCATCTTGTGGTGTGCACGTTCCCAAACCAATAGAGTCATAGTTCCCATATGGGTCACTATGCATCATGGCCAACAACTGGTTGTTTTCTTCTTCTTGATCATGCTTAGTCCAGTCACCTAGTTCTTCAACAAAAGTCCTTTCTTCTTTATTCAGCATGGCATGATCTACTTCTAATGTTGTTGTTGGTTCATTGGTGATATGATCTTTGGAGAATGGTTCAGATAGAATTTTCATCTCTGAACCGTATTTAGTTCTCAAAATGAGGTGAGACTAGTCAAGAGACATATATCCTCCTTATTTTTTTGTAAAGTCTCTGGATAAACATAAACCAAAGATAGGAGGGATATCTATGACAACTATATCTTGGTTGACAATTATGTTGGGACATGTGTATAACTGCAAGGGGAGTTGTTTAATTCTCCCTATGGTTTGCACTATTTTTCTATCTCGCTGCATAACTCCCTTTGCAAGGGGTTCATATTTTATTTTCACAGCATCAACTATTTGCTTAGGCATCACAATTGTACTAGCTCTCAAATCTATTAATGCATTATGTAGGAGTTTCTTTCTAACTATTAGAGTTAAATAGAAAGGCTCTGGCTTGGATTTACTTACTTGTGTTGCACTGTTCACAAAGGCTGTCATCATTGGAGGAATCATATCTTTGAGTTTCTCTTTTCCAGCAGGTCCTTCCTTGGATACAACACCTTCGAGCCCTACTTGCCCTTGCAAAGCTTCTTGCAGTAGTGTCTTTTGTTCAAGAATAGCTAAAATGTCCCATATTGACACTTGTGCTAGAGTCTTCTTTAATTGGTCCACTATGTTGATTGGTCCCAAAGACTGAGTTTTTTGGTAATAGGGATACCTCATTTTTTCTTGAATCTGGGTAGGAATCCCTTGATCTTGTACTGGCTGAGGCACTTCTTGTCTAACAGCAGTGTTCCTTTGCCCTTGAGGTGGAGGATTATTCTTGATTTGACTACTTATGATCTCGAGCTACTCCACCATCCTCCTCTTTGATTTGGTGTAGTAATTAGATTGCACTACTGGCCTTTGGGAGGCAGATGCTTCTTTCAAGAAAATTGTTTCTTCACTCTCAACCCATGAGAACAAAGCATGTTCTAGGGCTATTTCTTCTTCTTGTTACAAAGACATTCCTTGCATCTGAGCCACCAGAACTGAATTCTACATACCGAGAGACTGGTAGGCTTGATTATTACTGGTACTGACAAACTGGCCATCCATTCTTCTCTATTCAACCACCCTTTGTTGTAGATTACCCCTAGGACAATCTCTGGGTGTGTGAGCATCATTACAAGGGAAACACTAAGCATTAGTATCATCCACATAATTATTCTAACTTGGAACCATCTCCCTATTTGAGTTGGGAGGGATGGTCTTTGAGGGTGTAGGAACTGTAACTAATTGATTTGTTGGTTGATGGTTAGTTTGTCTTGGAGGGCCTTGATATTGGTTTGGTTGGGATGAAAACCTATTTCCTTGATAGCCTTGATAAGGAGGCTTAGGAAAAGTATTATGTTGCCTCTTTATTTTAATCAGCTCATTGGAGAATGTCCTTAGCATATTCTTGATATCATCCATCTCAGATGACTAAGTAGGGACCGATTGCTTCATAGATGATGGAGGGTAAGTATACATAGGCACAGGTGAGCTTATAGCTTTAGAAACCTCTTACGATAGGGGCAAGGTAATTTATGGGAATACAAGCATGGGAGGCCTTGGAGGTAACTTTCCAGCATCAATTAAATGATTCTCAGCTCTGACTGTGAGGTCATAAGCTGTCGGTAAAGTGTGTCCCCCCAGTGATTGAATCATAACAGATATATCTAAATTTAAAGCCTTGAGATAGAATACTATGGCCATACCAGGTGGTGGTTTAGCTAAAACAGGGATTTTGTCCTAAGTTTTTTGGAATCTGGTGTTGAAGTCGATCATGTCCTCTTGTGGTCCCCTTTGAATGGTGATCAACTGCTGTAATAAAGAAGACTTATCACCTTTCTCTACAAATCTCTCAAAGAATTGATCTCTGAGCTGGTCCCATGTGGATATGGTATTTGGGGTCAAAGACCAATACCATTCTAAGGCCTTCCCTTTGAACGAGGCTACTAACAACCTTAGGGCCACATTTTGCTGTGTGACACCATGTATGGCACAAACATCTGATACATCTTGAAGATGTTCCACGGGTGTTTTTGAGTCTTGCCCACTAAATTTGTGTAGAGCTTTTAGAGCATTTACTAGGATAGGGTCCCAAACAACTGGTGGTGTTGGGAGGATTAAGGGGCTACCAGTGTTATTAGTGTAGGTTTTTATTTTTCTCTATTTATTAATTAGGGAAATTGTATTTGTTGTGCATACATGGAGTTTTCCTACATTTGTGGGATAGGCTAGCTTATGTGGAGGTGTGTGTCATAGATGTGTCATAGGTGTCATAAGAATGTCATGAGTAACTCCCTTGATGGGAGTTAATTCTCTATTCTTAGCACCTTGTCACCACCTTTCATGGAGGAGTTACATTCTATTCTTCGGGTGCCTTGTCCACCTTTTGTGGAGGAGTTACTTTCATACTCTCCTATTTGTATTCCTCACTTTGGCCATCTCATGCTAATCAAATTTTGGTTTTATCCATTTTGTCTTGTGCAATTTCTCTTATTGTGTTGATTTCACATTGCTTTAGCATCTTGTGGTGTGCACTTGCTTCAACTAGTGTGATCACATCTCCATTGCACTCGCATTATCCAGATTCTGGCAACAACTCCGATATGGTATCAGAGCTTTCCTGATAATCTTTTGTGTGATTATGCTTTTAGCTTATTTTGAAATCAAGAAGAGTGGAGTTCATTTATTTATTTTTTGATTTGGTCAAAAATAAAAAAATAAAAAATATATCAATTTGGGGTAGTTTCCTTGGAAATCCTTGGCATTTGGGTGTTTTTTGGTTGTCTTCACTTCAAGGAGCAGCATTCAACAGCTAAAGAAGGTGTTTTACTCAATAGTAGAAGGAGGAAGGTTGGTGCTTTGTTTTACCTTCAATTCTAACAATAGACTGAGCCTTACTATGCCTACCTCCTATTTGACACACCACTCAGTGGCTTCTTTCTTGTTTGCAGTGCCTTAGGCCGTACGGCATGCACTTCTGGTCAGCCTTTAGCAAAGTTGCCAACTTCTGCAAATGCCTTCAGCCTCTACCCTTCTAGCATGCCAGTCTCCAGCAAGGTGCCTTCAATTCTACCACCAACAAGCTGTACAATGCGTCCAGCAGGTCTGAACATTCACTTTTTTGTTTTTTTCGCTGTCAAATTTTGGACTGTGTATTTTTGGACACCCCTTCCTACTTGGCATCCTATTTGGCACCTCTTGGACACATGGCATCCTTAAAAACTATCTTTGCTTCATTATTTTTAATTAAAATTGACCTATTAAAACAAAAATAAGTCAATTTGACTGAGTATTTAATTTTTTAGATAGGTTTGTATTTTGGGAATTTTCAATTAAAACTTGTATCTTCGACCTACAAAGACGAAGGGTAAGGCCCGGGTTGGTGGGAGGCCAATTTCCCCTCACAAATACCTCCTTTAGATTCCTCATTCCATGACAAATCCAAGGAGTGGTTGGAAGACCACTTTCTCTCCCTATAACAGGCATTTTTTTAATGTTTTAGTGCTTTTTTTGCAAAAACACTAGTTTATGAGAAAATTGTAACTTTAAAATCTTGCAAATGGTAGCTCAGTTTTGGGTGCCATTTTTTACAAAAGTGCTTGTAATTCAATTATCCATAGTGTAGACTTGTTTTTATTCAAAAATATACTAGTTTATAAAGTGCCAAAAATTTGGGTCTTCCAGGACACATTTTCGGCTGAGTCCAACGTCTTGTTTGCTTTAGTCTTGCACTAATTTCTCTAAGATGCATTTTTGATTGAGTCTAACATATTTTAAGCATGCAATTGCATATTTTTGGGGGGCTCAATATTTTGGGGGGATGTTATTGCTTTTCACAACTTGCTTTCATTCTCCTTTCTGCATACATTCACAACTTGCAATCGACACAACTTCACCTAAATTCAGCTAAAAAATAGATTTTTTTCAACTTAAACCCCTAACACCCTTCAAATATAATGAATGGAAAGTTAAAATTTCAATCATTCTTAGAAGTAAAGGGTGGTATAGGATCACCATGGGTACAGAAGTAAAACCCAACACAAATGCTGAAAAGGTCAAGTGGTACAACCGTAGTGATGAAGCCTTTGGGTTACTAAGCTTGTCTATGTCTCTATAACTTATCTTCCACTTAGAATCCTCTCAAACTCCTAATGACATATGGGACACCTTAGAAAATTTATTTGAGAAGCTTGATGAGATGAGAGGTCATGAGCTTGAAAACGAACTCATAAGTCTAAGTCCTAGCAACTTTGACACCCTACAGGACTTCTTCACTAAGTTTAAGGCCCTTACATTGAAATTGAAAGAATTTGGGATATAGAAAAAAGATGATCAACTTATTCTTTCTATTCTCACAAAGTTAGGTCCAAGCTATTCAGTCTTTGTCTCCACTTTCTATGCCACAAAAAGTGCCCTTGGCACTACATGGAAAATGCCTTCTTTGGATTCATTCATTGCCGACTTGACTAGGGAGCAAGATAAGCTAATTCAGATTGGCACAATGAAGTCTACTCAACGCCAAGCCTTGATAGCTGGAAATGGTAAGGATAAGACTTCAACAAAGGAGAAGAAGAAAAAGAACAAGGACCAAGAAAAGAAGAAAGAAAACACCAATCCTGCCAAAAACAACACTGAGACTTCCTCTTCCAATGCTAAACCTAAGAAGGAGAAGGCTAAGTGTGCCTATTGTAAAAATACAAGGCATGATGAACACAAGTGCATAAAGAAACAAATAGATCACCTAACTCATCTTCTAGAAAAGAACAACATAGGTGTTCCTGAGTCCATCAAGCAGAATTCATCTACCTAAGATTCTACTAAGGCAAAAGGCAAGGGTAAGGAGAAAAAAAAGGGCAAGGCCCTTATAGCTACAACAACTTCCACATCTTCATAGGTCATTGACTTGCGTGCTTCTCACCACATGGGCTCTTCACTAGTTGAGTTTTCATCTTTAGAGCCTTGTAGCATGACTTCAATTAGTTTGGGCAATGAGACATTAGTTTCCATTACAGGGAGAGGGTCAGTTTAAATGGAAAGAGGAACATTCAACAATGTTCTAAGTGTTCCTTCTCTTTCAACCAATCTCCTATCAGTGTACCAAATCACTTACATTAGTTAGGGTATGAGAGTTGAGTTTTCACCAGATTCAATGGCTATTAGGGAGTTGCATAGTGATACTACAGTGGAAGTGGGTAGGGCAGATCACCAAGCCAGGTTATACACCTCACATTTTGCATCAGATTCTTCTCTAACATCATTATTGACTCATTCAGATGGAGTTAGCAAATTGTGGCATGAGCGGTTTGGCAACCTTAACTACCGCTATCTTGAGCAACTTTGCAAAAATGACATGGTCATTGGCTTGCCTCATGTCCAATTCTCAAAAGGACTTTGTGAGGGGTGCTCCCTTGGGAAGCATCTCAAAGCAAAATTTGACAAAGGCAAAGCTTTGAGGGCTTCACAACCTTTGGAGTTAGTCCACAATGATGTATTGGGACCCTTTCCCAAACCATCTTTCACAAGGGCCAAGTACATCCTCACTTTCATTAATGATTTCTCTAGGTACACTTAGATATATTTTCTCAAACAAAAGTTTGAAGTGTTTGAAAATTTTCTAGACTTCAAGGCTCTTGTTGAGAAACAGAGTGAGAAATCCATCAAGGTTCTTTGAACTGACAATGGAGGGGAGTATGTCAGCATTAGGTTTGAGCAGTTCTACACCACAGAGGGGATTGATTTGTAGCACACAGTCACCTATAGTCCTTCATAGAATGGGGTTGCAAAACATAAGAATAGGTTCTTGAAATAGATGGCTAGCTGTATGATTCACTCTAAGTCCTTAGTACCATAGTATTGAGCCAAAGCAATCAATTGTGCTTGCTACATTTAGAATAGGGTTCCTCACAAAGCTTTGAAAGGGATAACACCCTTTGAAGCTTGGCATAAAAGGAAACCTAATGTTGAGCACCTCAGGGTTTTTAGATCCCCAGCCATGGCCTACATTCTGAAGAAGAAATGCAAAGCTATAGAATGTCAGTCCAAGCCTTACATCTTTGTAGGATATCTAGATGGTATTAAGGGATATCACCTTCTAGATCCAGTTACACATGAGTTGTTCATCAAGAGAAGTGTCCATTTTCAGGAGAGTCCTAGAGACTCAACACTTGACACTTCTTCTCCCTCATTAGATCTACTTCTTCATGATGATTCCTCATCAAATTCAGATCAGCCACAGCAGGTTCTTGAGCCAGAGTAATATTCTTCTTCTTCTTCAAGTTCAGACAGTGAGGATAGTGATACAGAGTCATCCACCTCTAGTCAGTCAGAGGATGAGGAGTTAGCACCTGACTCGCCCACTTATGGGCCACTTTGGGCTAGATAAACACTTGAGAGTGCTGGCACCTAGGCAGGAGATCCCGTAGATGACATATGTACTAGGGGGGATTTTCAGAGAGATCCACATGCCTTCTTTGCTTCAGTTTCAGATCCACACACTTTTCGAGAGGCATCAGGGGTACCTGAGTGGGATAATGCTATGGAGGAAGAATATTCTTCCTTAATCAAAAATCACAATTGGGATTTGACTTCACTTCCTAAGGGAAGAAAGATGGTTTGATGTAGGTGGATATATCAGACCAAGTTTGCAGTAGATGGGTCAGTCCATAAGTATAAGGCACGATTGGTTGCTAAGGGTTTCTCACAGGTGGCATGCATTGACTACTCAGAGACCTTTGCACCCATTGCAAAGATGACTTCTATCTGACTCACCTTGGCTATTATTGTACCACATGGTTGGGATGTGCATCAGATGGATGTGAAGAGTGCCTTTCTTCATGAAGACCTTAAGGAGGAGATCTACATGGAGTAGCTGCTAGGATTTTTTCAAGATTCTTCCTTACTATGCAGATTTAGGAAATCTATCTATGGCCTCAAACAGGCCCCTCGAGCTTGGTATGCCAAGATGGATTCCTTCCTTCTCATAGCGGGTTTCACTAGGCGCGATTCTGATCCTAATGTCTACTTCTTATGGTAGGATGATTTGTTCTTGATTTTGGTTCTATATGTTGATGACCTTTTGATCACTGGGAGTTCTTCATCAGCTATTGTAGTGGTAAAGGAATCTCTCCAAGATAGATTTGACATGACAAACTTGGGTTTGTTGCACTACTTCTTTGGCATCAATATTTCACAGTCAAATTTAGGGATTTATCTTGCATAGCCTAAGTATGCTTTTGACTTATTAGCTCAGTTTCACATGGCTGATTGCAAGCCATCTCTGACTCCCTTTTTATCAGGAGTCAAGCTTGAGACTGATTGTTCTTCACCATTGGTTGATGCCACTTGGTATCAAAAACTTTTTGGTAGTCTCATCTACTTGACTCACACCAGGCTTGACATTTCATATATAGTGGGACTTGTCTCTAGATTCATGCAGGAACCCCATGAGCTACATTGGAAAGCAGCTAAGAGGATCTTGCATTACATATAGGGTTCACATAGATATGGGATTCATTATAGATCTGGCATAGAGGTTGACTTTGTTGGATATACAGATTCAAACTGGGCTGGTGATTCACAAACTCACAAGTCCACTTCTACTTACAATTTCTCTCTAGGTTCTAGTCCTATTAATTGGTCTAGCAAGAAGTAGAATGCTATTGCTATATCATCCATAGAGGCAGAGTACAAGGGAGATGTTAATGTAGCTATTGAGGCTATTTGGCTTCAGGGGATTCTTTTTGTGTTTGGTATTCCTATCAAGCAACCCACCATCATTTATTGTGACAATTAGAGTACCATACAGATTTATAGGAATCTAGTTCAACACCAATGGACCAAGCACATAGAGATTCACATGTATTTCATTCGAGAGCTTATTCATAGTTAGGTCATTGACTGGATATTTTTCCAGTCTTTAAAGTAGGTTGTAGACATCTTCACCAAACCTTTCATTGAGAGCAAGTTCATTCATCTACGAGCTCTTCTTGTGGTGTGGTCCACATCTGCAATAGCATCATCTTCAGGGGGGCCTTCTAGCCTCTTCTTTTCTTTCATTCTCTCTTTTGGGGGGGAGTTTTTCCCTACGGGTTTTCTCCTTTTCTCTATCTTATGGGAGATTGAATTTTTACATGGGTACCTCATCAGGGCTAGTTACCGAGACCCATTTTATATTTCCACACTTCCCACTTAAGCTGCACTTATGGGGGGTATTAGTGTAGGTTTTTATTTTTTCCTATTTATTAATTAGGGAAATTGTATTTGTTGTGCATACATGGAGTTTTCCTACATTTGTGGGATAGGCTAGCTTATGTGGAGGTGTGTGTCATAGATGTGTCATAAGTAACTCCCTTGATGGGAGTTACTTCTCTATTCTTAGCACCTTGTCACCACCTTTCATGGAGGATTTACATTCTATTCTTGGGGTGCCTTGTCCACCTTTTGTGGAGGAGTTACTTTCATACTCTCCTATTTGTATTCCTCACTTTGGCCATCTCATGCTAATCAAATTTTAGTTTTCTCCATTTTGTCTTGTGAAAATTTTCTTATTGTGTTAATTTCAAATTGCTTTAGCATCTTGTGGTGTGCACTTGCTTCAACTAGTATGATCACGTCTCCATTTCACTCACATTATCTGGATTCTAACAACAACTATGATATGTTCTAGCTTGCATAATTTCTTGAAGGTACATGGACTCCCATGTTTGGTACTGGTAGAAACTGGTTAGCTCTTCTTCTTGGACTAAATACCAGAGGTGGCAAAAGAATACCTAGATTTGTAGAAAATTGTGATATGGTGACTAGTCCACAGCTCTGACTCCTCGTAGCTCTCCGGTTCATGCGGTCTTGAAAGAAACAAAATGCAAATGTAGGAATTGAAACCTAACTATGGCAATGCACCTAAGTGTAATCGTAATATTAACTTGAGAATAGTGAGAATATTATAGGATTTAATTACATTTAAGAGCAGACAAGTGCATGATTAATGTAAAAGATTGAAATAATAGAAACAAAGGCTCACAACAGGGAATTCTTTTGCTGAGATACAAAGAATGTCAACAAAGGCATAGCATTCAATCTTCTTAACAGAATATTCCAATCACATAAGAGGCATAAAAGTCATGTATAGTTATGTAGACAGTCTGACTCAAGAAAATGAGACAAAATCAAATGACATTCTTAATCACAGGTCCAAAGAATCTACAGCATAAACTACGTTTGCAAACGATACAAATAACATCAACCAATGCATGGAGCTCAATCCTCTTAATTTATTTAGCCACATAAAAGGCAAAGAAACATGCATAGTTACATTAACTTTATAATTTTAAGAAAATTAAGACAAGAGCAAATGATATTACTGGTCAAAAACTTTAGCAAGTCTAATACTCTGAGAAATCCCCCCTTTTTTTGATTTTACAATTCTTCTTATATAGCCTTAGATGTCTCCTTACATCACTCTCTTTCCCGTGCAATTCTACTCCATCCTTCACTCATAGGGGACAAAATAGATGGTGCCTTCAATGCTTTGGGGGCTCCAAAAATCTACCCAAGGAACTATTCCATCTACTCGAATTAACTCTAGCTAATTTTCCCTCCATTTCACTTTGCGACAATAGATACATAGAACACTCTATCCTGTTGAAACAGGAGAGGACACTTAGTCAATTTCTTGAAAATCCACTTTTTACTTAGAAGGCACTGAAAAATGACACTTGGCGCTTTTCGTCAGATTCATCAAAGACACAACTCTCTCTGTTTCTCTTCGGTTGTGTTGTAATATCACTCGGGACACATATCAAACTCTTACAGATGGTGACACTTGGTAGTTTCCATAGACTTTTGAAGTAACACTCAAGGCCCACCACAATCTTTATTTAGCAATGAAACTCGAAAATGGTCTATCAGAAGTTGACACGTGGTGACTTCCACTGCTTTTGGGAAGATACATGGCATATTTTACTGCCTTCCTAAAAGTTATAAAAAGGGCATCGAAGGATGCCAATTGGTCGGCTCTGTGTCTCAAAAAGTGACACTTGGCAGCTTCTACTCAAATTCAATACTTAGGGGAAAATTAGATGATGGAAAGAAAAGGGAAAAGGAGACCCATGCTTGCAGAGTGACACTTGGCAGCTTCCGCTACACTTCGACACTTAGGCAAAAATGAACCCGCCCTCTGCCCCAACTCCACCGCTACGACCAAGGTATGCAAGAACCAAAATTTTAGTGTTCAACTGAAAATTTGAATGCAACATAGAGTAAAAATTTATTCTATAGGAATTACAAAGGATAGAAAGAAAAAAATTAAATAAAGCAACACCATATTACCTTCCCAAATGGATTCACCATGCCCATGTGGCCCAAAAATTTGTTCTCCCTTGATCAAGCATCCTTGTCTTTGTCAACAATGATGGCAAGCTCCTCCAATTTCTAAAGAACACTCCATAAAACTTAGGCTCTTGATGTGTAATCACTAAACTAGCCTATCAATGAAGCTTTGTAGAAATAATTTAGCATTATAACTTTGCAATGTTTAAGCTTTGAAGATATTTGAGCATAATAACCTTGCACCAATATAGCTTAGAAATGAGTTCCATGGCCTCTCTATTTATATATTTCTGAGATTAGTTAGGATCAACCTTAACCATCCATCTCAAGATTGAGATGTGTGGTTGAGGATAATCATAATATTTAGAATTAAATTCATAACTATCCTCAAGATGACCTTGGAAAAAGGGTCACTGAAGAGGCATGTGAGCCATTTATTAGGCATGGGTGACCCATAATATTGATATTTTATGCACATATGGCTTGATCAATGCCACCCCATAGATGATGTCATTAGATGATGCAGATAATAAGAATCAATTTTCAAAAATAAATATTCAACAACTCTCATGGAAAATCCACTTAAGGTCTTGATTTGGATTAATTAGCCTTAAACAAGACTAATCATCATTTGTGCAATTATTTGAAATTTGACCCTCAAATAATCAAAATGGTCAGAAAGTCATATTATTGGGTCATAATTTGACTCAATAAGAATTAGAAGGTGACACTAGATGCATTAGAACCGTATTCCCATTTAGGATGTTGCCAATAAAAAATAACAAAGGTGCATGATGTGTACTAATGAATTTAGAAGAAAAGAGTGATCTAGAGCACTAAATGGTGAATTTATCATTTTGACTCAAAATGATTCGATCAAAGTTAGCTTGCCTATAAAATGCATTTCCCTATTTAGGGATACTTTGACCTAAATTGGCACTTGTAAGCGAAAAGTTAGAACCATTTAGGACATTTTATGGATTTTGACCGAAAATGTGTATTTGAATAAAATTTGAGTAAGATTGACAAATTCAAAACAAATGGTGTTAGCAATTGGATGCCTACAATAACTATCCAATTAGTGCTTGAAAACCATCATTAATCTCTCTCAACATATTTTATCCCTCTCTCTTTCTCATTGCTTATCTATATAGTTTTTCTTGAATGAAATTGTATTGATCCATCCTCAATATAAGTATAGTGAAGCCTTTCTCAAATAAACACTTGTACTTTACATCTGAAGTGAATATATGTTTATTTTTATGCTTCTTAATGTTGTAACTAGCATAAGTCCATGGTATGTTGATGAATGTTAGTGATAGTGTTTGAAACCTTTTTTTATTTGTCCTATCTTATTACCTATTTGTAGGTTGTTAGTCATCTTAGAAGGTCATATGAAGTGTGTCACATGGTCTTACAATGGATAAGTGTGGAAAATGTTCACTAGTGTCACTTAGGAGACCTCTTGATCATCCTTAATCATTAGTGTCTTGATAATAATCTTCATATTGAAACATTGGTGTTTAGAGACTCATATTGGGTTATGTAATCAAATCCAATCTTAGTTTATGCTCTGACTGTACCATAGGTAATTTGAGGGTACTAAGTTTGTTACATCACGTCCCATTTACTTGTTTATATATATATATATATATATATATATATATATATATATATATATATATATATATATATATATCTTGTAAGCAATAGGTTTAATATTAGTTTCAGGTTATAAATCAAGGGAGCTAACCCTAATCTAGAGATTCACCTCAAATATTAGGCCACCCACAACCTAGAGGTGTCTCCATGCTATCATCTAAATGATAAAGGCTTGAGAAACCTCCTCAGTTGTGAAATTTAGATTGATAATAGGTCTTATAGAGGGAAATGGGTTATTTCTCAAGTTTTCCTCAAGCAAAACTTAGTTTTTGTTTGGAGGGGTAGAAGAAGTTAACAAATTTTAAAATTTCTCCTCAACTCATAATTATTTCCATTTTGAAAATTCTTAAAATTATGGACCTATTCTAGGTTATCTTTTGGCTCATTGTCACTCTTGAATGAAGATTCATAGGTCTCTAAGACTAAAGCTATACCAAGGTTACCTATACCTTGATTGGAGTTGTTATCATGGGCAGGGACTAGTTCCATATTATCCATATAATTTTATAAGATATTTGAAGCACATATGAACTCCACACAATCAATTTAAGCATGGTCCATTATATTATGTATCTTATAGTAGGTGGGAAGTGATATATCAACCAAGTTCATTACATTGGAAGCATTATTATTATTATTATTATTATTATTATTATTATTATGATTTTTTTTCCATTGGGATAGGTACACTTCTATTATTTGGTATCATGTTCCATTTTCTATTGGTCATTTGTAAGTTGAAATTTCTACTTGGTGGTGAGTTATGTGAATGTTGGTTGGTGTTTTGTTTCACTTGTCAAATAAAATTCACCGTGTCATTTTTTAACCTTTGGACCATCTATTACAATTGGCTACTTTGAGGCTTACACAAACATTCTATGGGTTTCCCACTTGTGGTTGTGGATTGGCCACACGTGTACTAGCATTTAGAAACATAAGGAAATAAGGGTGTACTTGATTGTGATTAATGTTAATAGGTATCTTAGGCATCTAAGTGTTTAGAAATGATGGGATGGCCTACTGATTACTAATAGGAGTATTGTATCCATTAGTGTTAGGCATGACAACAATGTTGTTATATCCTTCAAGAACTCGGTGTTAGTTATTTGGCTTAGGCAAAACATTATTGGGAGGCATAAAATTTATTCCACTAAACATGTAATTCATGGGTGTTGGATTGTAAACTAGACTTGGGCTCCCATATGAGGCATCTAGGATTGGATTCATCAATGTTGTTTGGTGTTGAAGAGTATGATTAATCATTGTGATTTAAATGTAATCACTCAGTTGACATAGTGAAGGCAAAGGACCAATTTTGTAACCTTGTGGAACCATTTTATAATCAATATTTACATCCTCGTTATAAGTCAAGGATAATGATAAGAGGGATGGTAAAGTTCTTCTAAGTAACATAGATGTAATTGAGTCTCAATCCCTTGGGAATGTTTGGATGGACACTGCTTTTGTTTGAGTATATGAGTCTTGTAATCCCTGATGGAGAATGTAAAAGCATGCATTAAAAATACCCATAGGCTCATCCAAATCCCTATGAGTAGTAGTAAAGTGATTATAAAAGACAATAAGATCAATAGGCCTGAAATGGTTGACAAATATTGTTTCTAAATCAACCCAATTGGTAATAGATCCATCTAGCAGGCCAATGTACTAGGTGTGAGTAACCTCTCCAAAAGATTATGGTAAGAGGAGACAAGCCACATAGTCATGTTGGACTTGTGTTCAGATCAAGACATCCTTAAATTCTTGAATGTGCTCCTCATATTTTTGAATCCTATTAGGCATATACTTTGGACATGACTTATTTATATTCTTTAGTAATTATGAGTAGGTCCTAGGATGTTCACATGGCATCCACCTCCAAAAATCCAAGTACTATTGGTTGTCATTGGTGGGTCTTAGGGGGTAGTAAAAGGATTGATAAATGGAGCTATAACAGCATGTGAGCTACTAGTTGAGTGTATTTATTGTGTCTTAGATTTCTCTTTCTTTACCCTTGGTTTTTAATGTTTGCTAAGTTCAAGGAATTTAAAATTAACTCTTTAGGATTTTGACTTAGTGGGTATCATTTGAATCTATAGTTCAACTTTGGGAATAAGTGTGCATGGGCAAAATATGTTAATGTTCAATTTTTAATTTTTCCACTAAAATTTCAATTATATTTTTTCTTAAATGGTGGACCTCTTTCTAATGAAATTTTTTTTGACATGCTTCAATTATCTAGGATCATCTCATGACTTCCTTGTCTTAAAAGGAGATTCTAAGAAATTTTCCCAAGGTTTGTATATACTTTGTCAAGGTGCATTGGTCTTGACTTGGTGGCTCATTATGACCATTCTAATTCAAGCATCCTTTATTGGTTATACCTATCATAAACATCAAACATGTGCTTAAATGGGTTTTGGATACTTAAAAAATTGAAAACAAGGTGATTTTGTTGTTTTGTTTCAAATGGGTTTTGATGTAATGTTTGTAATGACAAGGTTTATAGTCATTCATTCATAAGACTATTTGACTACAAGAAATAAAATTGGTTAACAAATTTGAATTAAAAGCTACCCAATAAATTAACTACATGTAAGGTTTTATGTAAAGTGTTTACATCTGATTTTAACATGTATTCATTTCATTGTTTAAATATTCAACATTGCCATAACATAATTGAGAAAATAACAACTATACAAATATTCATTCACATGTAGATTGTTATCAAATTTCAAATCAGCATTCACAGTTTTATTTTATTAGTGTGGATTATTTTAGGTTCATTCCATTTATTTAACTTATCATTCAATAATACAATAATATAATGGATAAAGAAAATCAATATTTGGGTATTCATTTATATTCAGATTACTTTCAAACCCTAAATTAACCACTGATAAAGATATAATAAAAGATAGGGAAAAGAGAGATAAAAACATTGTAATAATGGAAGAAAATTCAAGATTTTGATTGAAACAACTCAAAAAAATAGCTAACAAGGCAACTAACATACACACAATCACATTTAGATCCAAGGCAAGTTCTTAGGAAGGTCAAACAAATAAATATTATATAATAAACACCACTAAAATGCACACGGTGAAGCGAATAAAATGTAAGTCTTGTATTCATTATAAATACATTATTTAATAACCAAATTTGACTCTATTGCATTCAATATCATTTAAAAATTTCAAAATAATGGCATGGGAGGAGTTGAGGGAGACAAAAACAAAAACAAATGCAAAAAAATAAAGTTTGATTTACCAAAATCTCTTATGGGAGAGAAAATAGCCAACCCTTAGAGTGTAAAATCTAACCATTATATATAAATTTAGTCTCCCATGGGGGAGATTTTCCCTCCAAAATATCCCTATGAATGCCCTCAAATAGTCCCTCCATGCCAATTTTGCCACTTTTCACTGTCCACTTTTTTTATATTTTTTCAATACTGGGTCGATAGTATTGATATAGTTCTAACTTCTATGTGTAGGTTTAACACACATTCACATCAATATGACTCTATTCTATCTATGTAGTTTTCTCATTAGGTATAGTCTACTAGGTCAACTTAGTTGACACAATACACTTTCAAACTTATAGATCAAGCTACTATGTTGACCCAGTCAACATGATATACTTTAAAACATTAGATTAGGATACTAGGTTGACCCTATCAACTCTATACATTTACAAACTTCTAGAAAACATACTAGGTTGACTCTATCAACATAGTATATTTTATAGGTTTTCAACAAATAAGGAACTTCAAATCTAGGTTGACCTAATTGACATAGCATAATTTACAAGTATAAATCAGGGCACTTTAACAACAATCTTATTTTCCTCTACATCTTCCAACCCACCAAGGTTACTTTCAATCCTTCTTTGTCATTTCTATTATTCATTGTAGTTCTATTTTTCAAAAAAAATAGTTTTAAAACTACCCTTGTACAGTCAACTAGATCGACCCTATCGAATTAGTTCTATTATTTGTATTCTATATGGAAAACTAGGTTGACACTATCAATGTAGTTCTTTTTTAGACCCTTGATTCCATAGTATAGAAGTGACACTATCGACATTGTTCTATAATATCTTCATACATTATCATTTGATCAACATTGTACTATGTTTTAAAGTTGGAATTAACACTTTTATGCTAGTAATAAGCTCACACTTTCATTTCTTGTTGATTACGTGCTTAGAATAAATAACATAGTCTAATTAGGTGGTTTTTCAATATAATATTTAGTTGAACTATTTTTTTCTTTTATGCACACACTACCAAATCATAAAGTCTTAAAATGCATTTTAACAATTGTCTACCTAAGGCCTACCTACTTGGATTTCATCACTAAGGGGGAAGCCAACTTGGTTTTCTATCCAAGTATAAACATGTGTTTAATGGTATACATTGGCTAAGCACCTGATATACTTATCACTATGGTGTGTGAAGTGAGGGGGTAGGCCCCAATACCAATCCAATACCATTGCCAATATAGATCCCTTTCAGACCAGACATCCTGAAACCATCCTTAGATTGCTTTCTAGTTCCTTGCTTATAGTCAAATTCTTATCAAATATAAAATTATTCTAATAATCTAACAACATTAAGGATGACCACTTAGTTAGCTTTTACTTTCCAAGTTTATTGCTTGCTCTTTGCTCAATTTTATGTTGTATTACAAAAACTTACATTAGCCAGCATTGGCACAAGGTTTTGTGTTGTGTGCCTTAATTGGATCAACCTCATTGACCTGATTGATTATGTTTCCTTTCATTATTAATTTAAAAAGTACTTGAATTTTTTTCTTATTTCAATACACAATCATTCTGATTGACATAGTCTCTTACAAACTATTTATTTTTACACTACCTAATGTACTAGGTTGCCTTTGTCAACTCTGTACACATATTTATACTCTATTTACTATACCTGGTCAACTTTGTACTCTTTTTTAGCCTTTGTTTCTTATACTAGGTCAACTCTATCAACTTTATACACTTTTTAGCCTCCATTTCTAGTACTAGGTCGACCCTATCAGCTCTGTATAGTTTTCAAACCATATTTTCTATACTAGGTGAACCTAGTTGACTCTATACAATTTTCTATCTCTTCTTATTTCCTTGGTTTTACATATCTCTTGACTTGTTTAGTCCTTCTCCTTCATGATGAACTTCATGTTTAAAGATAACATTGAGTTGAATTTAATAGATATGATGAGTTTTACCAACCTTCATAGGGTCTCCCATAAGCATATTAGGGATCCACTCCTAAATGAGAGTAACGTTCATATAGCCACTCACACAATTAACTATGGGACCCCTCCTCATTCCTCTTCACTTCAAAATCCTCTCTTCTCACTTGAATATCAACCCAAGTTAGAGTATACCCTTGAAATGCTCTTCTTTATCTTTGAATTTCCTCAATATTAAGGAAAGGATCCTTTTACCATTTACCATCTCATGATTAGTGGTCAAGTTAAAGAGCTTCATTCCCCTTCTCCCACATTATCACATGGATTTGGGGATACTAGTTTCTTTTATTCTCAACCTCTTTCCTCTATTTTGAGCCCGTATCATATCATGACCTCTTTTTTTTTAACTTCTTCTACCTCCATGCCTAGTATATCCACTAACATGTTAGTTTCTACATCTAGTGGGCCTCTCCTATAACCTGCTCTCCTTAATCCTTCCAATAGTGCATTATTTTCTACCCAAGGTGATCATGATTCTAGTGCTTCCTCTTCTCACCCCTTCACTAGTTCATTTTTTGCCACACAAGTAAATTTTGCTACCAATGCCTCACACTCTAATAATTCCTCTCAAGATCCTATCAACACCAATATTGGTACCCAAGCCACTAATACCAACTCTAATGCTAATAATGTCAATCAAACCCATCAAATCTTATTAAAAATGCTTCATCAAAAGAATAATTTTAAAAATAAAAATATAAATCAATTGATGAGGATGCAAAATCACCTTCTCCATCTTCAAACTCACCCTCAACCAATTCCTTGGGGCATGCATAATCAAAATGTTCCCCCACCTCCTCTTTAGGATTCCCATGGGAATCTCATCCTTCAACTTCCTCTTGTCAATAAAATAATTAAACATATTCAAAATGATCCTCTTACATCTCAAATTACTAATATCGATATAGGAGGTATCACCCCTACAATTTCTTACAATAAATTGACTAATCCTAATCTTCATCTAAGAACATCTAGAAATCTCTATAAAGACTAGATCAAATTAAATTCCTTTGTTTTTACCAAGATCTTAGCCAAAACACTCATGGGTGATGCTTTAGATTGGTACAACTAAATTAAAACTCATTCTATTACTAGTTTAGAAGATTTAATAAATGCTCTAGTCCAAGATTTCCAAAGTAGTGATATTTTTGAGGATACCTTGGCCCATTTTATCAATTTTAAGTAGCTTTAAAATGAAACTACCCAAGCTTTTGTTAAAAGGTGGAACACATTGTCCAAAAAATGTGAACATAACATGGCCAATGATAACCTTTTCCATCTCTTTACCAATGCTCTTTTTCTCAAGTTTCAATATCGAGTCCACACTCTCTCTCCACATACCTTGGAGGAGGCCATTGACCAAGAAAAACATTAATACTCCCTTATAAATCAATTCAAACCACCCCATATTTCTATGGGTACTCATATCTTACTCAATAATAAGAATCATCATACTACCAATGATGGTGTCATAGACTCTTATGACACCATTCACACTATTGAAACTGTTATTCCTAACCAATCTTCATAGCTAGCTCCCCCTTCTCAACAATTCACCAATCCTCATTTATCTTCAACTAATAACATCAATGTTCACAAAACTTTATCCTCAAATGAATTAATTAAATGTATACCTAGTCTTCTACCATGATAACTTGATCCCACTCATCCTATGAAATCTTGGTATGATCCCAACAAGTTTTGTTGGTTTCATGATAGTTTGGGTCATTCTCATGAGACGTGTAGGTAGCTTCATGATGTGGCTATGGATTTTCTTCTTGGTCCTAATTTTGATCATGATTCTATCATTAAAAAATGCCAACAAGCCCATGACATTGATTTTAAATCCCATGAAACCAATACTAAATCTCAAGCTTTAAATCAAGCTAATTCTCATTTGGCCATCTATAAAGGCCCTCTTCCAAATCGCCAAAATCACTAAGATAACCAAGGCAAGCCCACCCCCTCCACAAACAATGTAGAAAGTCTTATTGACCCAACTCTTGAAGAGAATGTGGTTAATATGACTAATATTTGAAAGGTAGATTATTTAATTTATCTTTAACCTATCTACACCCCTCCATTATCTCACATATTTTGTGTTATCCAAGATTCTTCTTGAACTCACTTAAATGAGTTGGGGCAAGTTGACCTTATAACTTTTAATGACCCAATTCTGACTCCTCCCTTGGATAACACTTCTCATTCTGTTTCTACCATCCGTCTATCTTATTTACCTAATACCAATGATGATTAAGCTTATATTAACACTTATTCTAATGATTTTCCAAACCAACCTACATTAACTACTTCATCTTCTCAACACAATTTAAAACCTTGTTCTAAACGTTCTCCCTCTTATCAACATAAATTCTAATGTACTTCATCTCCTTCTAAATTTCCTTCAATACTATGCACCTATTTATAACAATATTCTTATGGGTTATGATGAGTGGGATCCCATTGTGGAACTCACAAATCTCTCATCTCAAATTCCATTTATTGAACTTATGAGGACCTCTCTACATCATCAAAATCATCTCATATAACTCTTGTTTGAAATAAACATCCCTCATCCTCCCTTGGAAGAATGTGAAACAACCTTATCTAGATCTGAAGATATCATATTACAATAATATGAAGAGATGTCCATCCATGTTGATGAAATAATGGACACTTCTCTTTCCTTAAAATTTCCCATCACTTTTATGATTTTTGATGAGATTCTACTTCATGTGAACGATCTTCCTTTATTCATTAGTGTCCAAATTGGTGATATCTAAGTCACACATTCCTTGATTGATGAGGGTTCTATCACCTGTATTGCCTCTCTTTATTTTATCAAAATCCTTAGATATTATGAATACAATCTCAAATTCACATGAAGGACATGTCAAGGATATGATTGAAGGAATATGACTCCTTTAGGTTGTGTGTAGCTCCCCATTATTGTCCCACATATCACCATTCATGTGAAGGTGATGATATTTCACTTTACTCTATCTTATAACATCTTTCTTGGTAGGCCATGGACTCACCATATGAGATTAATTGATTATTCTGCCTACCAATGCATTAAATTCCCTCATAATGTAGCCATCTATAGGATTTTGGGTGACACTACCTTTGGAATATCAAATAATTATAAGACCATGGTGTCTTCAAGATTCTTACTCTTGAACCTTTGCTCATTGTTCCATTCTTTGTGTCCTAACAATTTGAATTTCCCATTGATTCCACTCAAGGTTACAATGGTAATCCTGAACTCATTGGTAGTATTCCACCTAACCTCCTAGATTTTAATGATGATGAACCTAATGAGATCAACCTAAAGATTAAAAATTATGATCTCTCACCTCATCTCATCTCTCAGCTTCCTACTTATTTGCAACCTCATTCTCGCAAACCACCTTGTGTTGACATCCCCACTATCTTGACTAAGAATTAACATTCCTTTCATCACACCTCATCAAATGATAATGTCATCCCTACCTACATCATTGATAATCATACACCTAATTATGATTATTGTTATACCTTAGATGATCAATTATTAGGTGGTCTTGTTTAGGCCTATGATGTTGAGATTATTCATTATTGTTCCTCTTTACTTCAATATTTTAGTGATTCTTCCCATATTCCATCATATATTATTCCTAATATAGCATTTTTCCTCTTCATCATAGGGTATAGATGGTGTAGACACCTCTAGTTTATGAAGAACCACATAAGAGTATGTTTCTGACTAGGCCTTACCACTTTGATAGGTACCCTGACCCCTATAGCCTACTTATCCCTAAGATGCATGTAACCCTCTTTCAGCCTTCTGTAGACCCCACCCTCCCTCAATATATCCCACTTTAGATATTATTCATGCTCTCATTTTTGTTGAGTCTATCCCTACTTTAGACCCTACCCCTCCCTTAGTAGAGCCTACTTTTGATCATTTTCCTACTCATATTTTATTTGAGTCTATCCCTACTTCTAATCCCATTACTCCTTTTATCAAGCCTAGTCTATTTGCTTCACCAAAACTACCTTCCCTCAGTGATGGTTTGATTCCTTTACCACAGATAGCTTCATTTCCCAATAAATAGGCTAATGAACCTTCCCAAAGTCTTTCCACTTTTTATACACCTTCTCGTATGAGTACCTCTACTAAGCCTACTCACAAGCATATATATTTCTTCCATGACATAAATAATCATTCATCTATACATTATTACAAGCTATGCCAATATATTAGTATTTTGTGTCTTTCTATTCCTCAGTCCTTAGATAAGGCCATACCTCCCCCAAAGGTATTACATGAGTATATTCCAAAGTATGGAGAGTTGTATTATCTTTGACATCAATATGGTACCCATCATAGTGATCATTGCCACATCCTTCAATGGTACCTTAAAAATCATATCTTAACTATTCCTACACCTTCTACCATTCCTCCTACAGGTTATTCTTGAAAGAAGGCTATCCCTTCTTCTCCCATGGTTCCACCTCTTATGGTTTCATCTCTTCTTGTGGTCCCTTCTTCACCTGTTATTCCTCCACCCATGAATCCTTCACCCATGGACCTCCCCTCACTTGTGGATCCTTCTCCACCTATGAGTCCTTAACTTATGGATCCTTCTCTATCAATGATCCCTTATCATGTAGATTCTACTCCCATGCATTCTTCTAATCATCCCTTACATGATATCCCTCCTCATCATGATCCATTAAGAATTTGTACCTTTTATATTAAGTATATTATATGTGAAGTATTTTCCTAGTGCTGAAGATAGATGAGACATTAGCTACAATTCACATCTAACTTCATAGAGACTTATAAGATTTTTTGGATAAAATGTGTGGAAAAATATATTAGTACTTATGAGCACATGCATGGTGTTCTTGAATTTTCATTTTGATTAGACATGTGCTCTAATATTATCTTTATCTCTTTGTTATATCATTTGATATTGTGTCAAATTCTTATTTATCTTACATGATGACTTTTGTTTCACACTTTATATTACTTATAATGTCATTTATGTTTACCTATGGTTGTCTTCTTTATCATTACTTTCTATTTCTTCTTGAGTTTATTTCTTAAAAACTCCCTTATTTTATTTTCATGATTTTTTGCTTTGTTATCTCTATATACATGGATAATTTTCATTGTGACTTTTTTATATAAACCTAGTTCCCTTTATTCATTCCTTATATACCATGTGATCAGTTAGAAAACAATTAATTGTATTATAATCTCCTTTCACCAGTCCACTTTGGATCTCCTTTTTCCCTTTATTTCCTTTTTAAAAAATAAGCATATACATGGTTGAGACTTGAGATAACATGTTGGTTCATTGTTAATCCTAAGTGTTCGAGTCAGTCTTATCTTTAGTCACTCAGCTTCCTTTAGCCTAAACCTATAACTCATTCATGTGTATCATTCTATCTCTCATGATTGGTCATTCCAAGTTCATATGGAGGATGAATCCTAAAAAAACATTAAAAACATTAAAAATCCAAATCATTTAATAAAATTCAATGATACAAAAGGCAAAAACATTTCAAAATTCTTTAAAAGTCAAATCACACTAAAAGATATGATTTAAAGCACATCTCCTTTTTCTAATAAAATTTCAATCTTCATAATTGGCCTCATGATAGAGTCAAGGTCCATTGGGGTGTGGTAGGCTAGTATATTAAAAAAGGACAATAAAAACATTTTTTAGTGCTACCTACTTTCTCATGCAAGTAACCAATATTCATAGTAGATCGGTGGCTTTGTAAGGGGTCCTAAGGAATGAGGAATACTGTCGGGGAATCCAAGAACAAACACACTTGTTCTGATCCCACTTGTTAGGATCTTGGTCCTCACAAAGAGCACAATATGATTACCAAACTTAAGCAATTAAACATGCGGAAATATACCAGAAGCACAAGTAACTAAAATTCACAAATAGCACAGAATATGAGAGACAATACACTATCTTGTATTAACACTTGTACAGAAAAGAATACAATAAAGAGCCGTCACACTCTTCCACCTTACAGAGGCTTCCCACACCTCAAGTGTACAGTAATTCTTCTTCAAAAAACTCTCCTACCAAAAATGGTCCCAACACACAACTCACACACAGAATTGGTGTTCACCTCTCCAACCAGTCAGTAATAACCCTGCCAGTACACCAAGCACTCTAAAGTACTTCAAGTTGATCTCCCATGAACCTGCAACCTACAATTCAATAGACCATACATACCCCTGTAGATCTCCTATGAGATTGCAACAACCTACAACTCAATGATCTTATAATGGAAGGATCTTCCTTACCTTCCTTTCTAGCTCATTAGTGGAACTAGGAGAAACACACACTTTGTTCTCTTCACTAGCACACTTTACAATACATGCCAATGGGTCTATAAATAGATCCCAAGCTTAAACAATAACTTAGACTCTTAGTTTACTATAATTATCCACGTAGCTCAAGACTTGAAATAGCCTTTACATGCAAACACTTTGTTCACTTAACTAACTGTTCGTGCAATGAGCAGTTCTGGAACGCAGGCGACTGACATCAGTCCCTGCTTGCCTGGTGGTGCCGACATCGGCTGACTTCTTGCCGATGCTAGTTTCCTTCTACACTGATCATGACCAATGTCGGTCATGCTACCAACGCTGGTGCTTTTGGAACTTCAGCATCCTCCTTTTCTTTGTATGCATAGTTCAAGCTTTTAGCTCGATAACCTAACAATCTCCCACTTGGAGATAAATAGCTACAACTATACCTGTACCTATACTTTGTCTAGTTTGTTCCCTTGGCTCTATATCCCTCCTCTATATCACTCTTAAAGACCAACCACCACAAATTTTGTAGTGCAACACCTGTCATCCAAATGACCTGCCACATCCACATCTACAAAACATGTAGAAAGTAACTTGAACCTGCATAACATGTGCACCTGTTGTTGGTCCCTCTAAGAATCCATTGAAATTCCCTCCAATGCTTATTTTCTAGATTGGCTCCAAACTTGTGACAACTCCCACTGCTTGGGAAAATTCAGGTCTAGTACATACCATGCACTTAACCTCATTATGTGAATCAAGACACAGTTTTGTGAACTGTCCAACCATCGGCGTGCTAACCAGTCTCACACAATCATCCTAAAACAAAGTCAACAAATGACCTTCCATGTCTCTAGAACACACTCATGCCAAAGAATCTTGCTACTCCCAGATTCCTCATGACATACCTCTAAACTAGCTTTACCTTTAGTTTAGCAATACCATGTATATGTAACCCTGCAACAAGCACATCATACAGTAATAGGATAATGTAGCTAATATTATCCAACCTAGTAAAGAGAAACACAATGATCAAACCTCCATTGCCCTACAGCTTATACAAGACCATATACCCTGGTCTTCTGTCTCACATATCCATTTCTGCTCTTCTTCATCCTGAACATCCATTCATCTCTCAGTGCTTTCTTCCAGCTGGCAACTCCACCCAAAACTCCTGTTTGGTTCTCCTCCAAGGAATCACATCTTTCATCCATGACAAGCTCCCATTGTTTCTTGGATCTACCTATTCTGCTTCTTCAATAACTTCATGGTTCTTTACCATAAGTGAGCAACAAGTAGTGTAAAGAAGGGAAATAATGAATTTGAGGCTTACATACCCTTTAAGTCCTCCATATGGGTGCTTGAGACTCCTTAACAGCTTGTTGTTCACCCAAAATTCATCTCAGTGACCGATGCCAGTCACATCTCAGTCTACACCTGACCGATGTTGGTTCATTGTGACTGCCTCATCACTGATGTCGGTTCCCCCTTGCCGATGCCAGTGTTTATCTGCCCTGAGTCACCGATGTTGGGCTGCACATAGCCGACGTCGGTCCCTGTTTAGATGCCAACACCAGTTTTCCTGTCGAGGTCAGTCTCTATATTTTTCTTATGAGAACTGACTTTTTCCTGAGAGCTCCTTTTGGATCAAACCCTTGTCCAAATCACCCTTGCTTTGCTCAAAATTCTTCTGCCCATTATGTTGAACTCTGTTCATCACCTTCTCCTTGAAAACCAAGGCTTTCTTGTTCTTGTCACGAACATCAGATTCCTCAAGAAACATAACCTTCTTCTTCTACATACAAAAATCTTGATCTATGCTTTTCAAATCTAAAAGCATACCCTTTGACTCAAGAACATGCATCTCCTTCTTATTCATGTGACCAAGCCTATTAAGCCACATCTTCAAATCTACAACTGAAGTAGATAACCCAGAAAGAGAATCAGTAATACAAGTAGATAGATAAAGTGTACCTACTTTCTTACCTCTAGCTACAACAAGTGCACCCTTGGTAACCTTCCAAGAGTCCACTATGAGAGTTACTGTGCAACCCTCATCACCCAAACTTCTTACAAAAATCAAGTTCTGCTCCAAAACTAGGACATGCATGACCTCCTTTAACACCCATGTGTTACTTGTCTGCAATTTTAGCTTCACTTTCTCTTTGCCAACCATCTGACAAGGCTTACCATCCCCTAAACAAATTTCTCCAAAGTCTCCCTGGACATACTCATGAAAAAATTCCCTATTTGGGGATGCATGAAAAGAGGCACTAGAATCTAAAACCCAAGATTCTACTTTATCCAAAGAACATACTAGAGCATCCTATGCAATGAAATTCACAACATCTGCTTCTTCTTCATGTCCTTCATGCTGATCTTCACCCAATTTTCAATCTCTCTTTAAGTGCCCTTGCTTTCCACATTTCTAGCAGGTTATTCTGCCATACCTGGACTTGGATCTCCTGCCTATCTTCGATCTTGATCTCCCATGCTCTATCTTCTCTCTTTGCCTTCCTCTGCCTTCAACACTCAAAGCATTCCCTAATGATTCACCTGTGCTTTTCTTACGTATCTCTTCATTCAAGATCACACTCACAATATCATCCACTTTTAAGATTTTAGAAGTAGACGCAGTATTAGAAACTACCATTACCAAACTCTCCCAACATTCAGGTAATGAACACAAGATTAAGAGAGCCTTAATTTCATCATCAAAAACAATATTGACTGAACTTAATTGGTTTACCAAACCATGGAAATCACTTAGATGACTATGAATAGATCCACCTTCCAAAATTTGCAAATTAAATAATTGCTTCATAAGAAATACCTTATTCGAAGCCGAGGGTTTTTCATATAAATTTGCCAAAGATTCCATCAACTCTACCATTGTCTTACACTGTGATAAGCTGGAATTCATAGGTGATGTAAGACTCAATATTATAGATCCCAGAGCCTTCCGATCAAGAACCTCCCATTCTTCATCCTTCATATCCTGGGGCTTGCAATCAACCCGACCCAATGGTAAGTATAAATCTTTATGATACAGATAGTCCTCAATCTGCATCCTCCATAATTGGTAGTTCTTGCCATTAAACTTCTCCATTCGTAGCTTATTGTCTTCTGCCATTGCTCTACTCCCACTCAAATAGAAACCCCTGTGAGTAACCTATAATCAAAACACACTAACCAGATGTAATCCAATCTGCTAGTATCCCAACCTAAAAGCTCTGATACCAGTTGTTAGGGAATCCAAGAACAAACACACTTGTTCTGATCCCACTTGTTAGGATCTTACTCCTCACAAAGAGCAAAATATGATTGCCAAAATTAAGCAATTAAACATGCAAAAATATACCAAAAGCACAAGTAACTAGAATTCACAAATAACACAGAATATGAGAGACAATACACTATCTTGTATTAACACTTGTACAGAAAAGAATACAATAAAGAGCCGCCACACTCTTCCACCTTACAGAGGCTTCCCACACCTCAAGTGTATAGTAATTCTTATTCAAAACAATCTCCTACCAAAAACGTTCCCAACACACAACTCACACACAGAATTGGTGTTCACCTCTCCAACTAGTCAGTAATAACCCTGCCAGTACACCAAGTACTCTAAAGTACTTCAAGTTGATCTCCCATGAACCTGTAACCTACAATTCAACAAACCATACTTACCCCTGTAGATCTCCTATGAGCTTGCAACAACCTGCAACTCAATGATCTTACAATGGAAGGATCTTCCTTGCCTTCCTTTCTAGCTCATTAGTGGAACTAGGAGAAACACACACTTTGTTCTCTTCACTAGCACACTTTAAAATACATGCCAATGGGTTTATAAATAGATCTTAGACTTAAACAATAACTTAGACTCTTAGTTTACTATAATTATCCATGCAGCTCAAGACTCGAAATAGCCTTTACATGCAAACACTTCGTTCACTTAACTAACTATTCATGCAATGAGCAGATCTGGAACACACAGGTGACCGACGTCAGTCCCTACTTGTCTGGTGCTATCGACGTCGACCGAATCCCTGCTGATGCCTATTTCCTTCTGCACTAATCAGGACTGACGTTGGTCATGCTGTCGATGCCAGTGCTTTTGGAACTTCAGCATCCTCCTTTTCTTCGTCTGCATAGTTGAAGCTTTTAGCTCCACAACCTAACAAATACATTGTGGGAAGGTAGGTCCATTTTAATTTTCTTGTACTAATATAGCTTCATGAGTTGATCTTATTAGAATTATTATTTGCCTACACAAATTTTGTGTTTATATCAAACATGTTTCCTTTGTACATTGATGGTCACTAGTCACTTAGTGTCTACACATGTCCTTAGTATGTCTCTTGTCTCCTAAGATCTTCTCATAAGATGCCTCAGTTATGATTTCTAAATTTATTTTCTCACTCCATACATTCCTCATATTTCCTCTTGAGAAACATTGTTTTGTTCACTAATTACTCCCCTAGGGATTCGATTTATGTGTTGCATTGTAAGACCATGGATAGGACCTATCCTTCCTCATAAATTACCACAATTTCACATTCTTATTACCAACATCCACTTATTACTAAATTTTCACATTTATTCCACCTCATTGGTATTCCCTTTGTGAGTTATAGTGTAAGGCCATAGATAGGACCTGACCTTCCTCATAATATTTTCTAATAATCCAAGTCACAATCAAAATTACATCTATCAAATATGATATAATATGTGATTGATTATGAACTTACACATCACTGACATTCTTCCCAACTTGATTTTGTATGTTTTATGCTCACTTAGTTTCTCTTTCAATTTTATTTTCTTATTTTTTATTGTATTTAAGAATCCAACCATCTCTTAAATTTATCATAATTCCCAGCTTGAATTAGTGTAATAAATTTAAGACCAATTTTACAATTTTTTTCTTTTATACTTCCCAATGTGATTTAGTATGATTTATTGAGTTAATTGATTTTTTTATATCATTTATCCTTTTACATGGTTTTCATAATATTACATTATTTTCATACTTCCAAACATGATTTAGTATGACTTTACTTGTTTTAATTTCATACCAAATCTGTTTCTCTTGGTTTAAAAACAAACTTTTTACCATGTTGATTACCACCCTTTGGTTCTTTATATGTAGTCATTTTCTTGTTATTTCACACTTTCCAAGATGAAATAGTATGTAGTACACTTTTGATTGATTATATTTGACCACATCATTTTTACCTATTTATTTTTAACCATGGATGTGTCTTACATAATGCTAGAAAATAAACCACAACTCATATATTTCCCATAGCATATACAATAAAAAGCTAAATATATGTGCTAGAAATAAATATATCCAATCATCCACAACTACAACCATAATGCAAACACATAAAATCATTATCCAACTACCAAAATGAGACATATATATATATATATATATATATATAATGTGTTTTTTATACAAAAGTACAAAAATACATATGTCCAACTCCATGGCTAGGCCCCATCATGCCTATCTCATGGTCTAACAACACTACATGTAGATGTTTTGGTCTAACTCCTCTAAAAAATGCTATAAAGAGGCTATCTGAGATCTCAGACCTGATACTTGTCCCTGTAGATGAGTGACCTAGGCCTATACCTATCCCAACTAGGTCAAGGTCACTAGATTTACCACTCTCTCTTGAGCTTGTACCTATCCAATTTATGTCATGGTGGACAGATGCATGGATCTCTCCTAATCTAGGGCATAACATATCTCTGTCTCTCTTTTACCCAACCCTATCGATGGTTGCATCCTCTCTGAGTACACCTACAACCACCTTCAAGCCTTTCTTACTAGTCTAAACTAACTCGCCTAAGCTAAGATAGATCATACCATGGGATCCTATAATGTGACAAGGTTGTATGGCATCAGTACCTCATCTAGGATATCATGGAGCGATCTCCTCATTAAGTATTACCATCTAGTCTCCTCCTCCTCTGCAACATCTAAAAAATTCCAACTAGATAGATATTAGATTATGGATATATCTCAAAATCTATCTATTTCTAGTTTATCTCAAAAAAATTACTCAAATTTTAATCATCTTTTATTCCCTAGTTATGTGTTTCCTACTATAGTCTCATCATCTATGTGACCATCGAGCATGGTCTCCCCATCAGTGTGTCCTCCTATAACCTCATTTATAGGTCACCACCCAAAATTAAACCCTAGCGTCATCACTCGTGCTTGTCTCAGACTATGCCTAAGTGGTCTCTCTATCACCTAACTCTATCCTAGCCCATTTAATGGGTCATCTAGGATATCTACTATATTTGTTCTCTCTTGCTACCATTGCTTCCATCAACACTATGTCTGAGGTGGTCATTGATCTTATTATTATTGTGTTAGTAGTGATACCTCTAGTACCCCTACCTCTACATCTATCTCCTCTCTCTATTGCTCATCATGCCTAACCTATCCATGATCTCTCATGACAAGGCCTAATTATTGGCCTAGCAACTGGTGTCCCTAATCTTCCTCTCCACATTGGCTCTCTCACATGTCAGGCCCAAAATATGGGCACCACTATTAGTGATGCTAAGGGAGGGAGTCTCATCTATCCTGGTACATGAGTCATCAGATGTAGCTCCATCCACTAGGTATAGTGGTTGATAATATTTATCTATGCCAATGTTGGTACTACTATCTCCCAACTTAGCCATACCATAATAATGTGCCCATAAGGCTATCACATAGTGTTTACTTGCCTCACTTTATATAATGTTATCACATGGAGCACAACCTATGCTACCTAATCCTACCACCACCTTTATACATGAGGCAACCTATTATCGACCACATGGGGCAATCCAATCAATAAATACATAGGGAACCTCTCACATATCCATGAAATTAGTAATATAATAGGCCCTATCAACTTTTTCCCTTTAGATAGCACTCCATACATGTCATGCACAAATTATACCTAGATGACATATCCTAAGTCATATGATACCTTTAGCTCTAATATTATTTGGCATAAGGCTATAAAAAATAGTGGTACCTTGCCATCTAACTTATAACACAATGCCCATGTTGTCACAAGTCTTATCACTACCTTTTGGATATCTAAAATCTATGATGTATAAACAATAAAACAAACTAAATCTCAATCTAGGGTATATCCTCTCTGAACCCATTTCCCATATAGCTAAGGCTCTCCTTTCCTCCTTACCATATAGTACTCCCATAACCATGGGTCTACCTACTATAGGTATTCCAAATACATCATGGACATCCTCTAAGGTGATACCCACCTCAATGGTATCCCCCTCCACTTCCCACCTAAACATATTAGTCAACTATTCCTAGGCTCTTAGGAACATGACTAAAAAATTTGAGGTCACTAGAATCCTACACATACCTATGATGTATCCTAAACCTACTATAATTAATCTAGCTCAATTCTCAATTGATAATCACTCCAATAGGTTTGGGATCCATATTGTATCCACTAAGTGTCAAAATCTGGGATGACCTTGAAACCATAAAATAATAAAAGAAGTATTAGAACCTCTATGTCATTTATAATCAAAATACATTTTATTTTCAAATTTTAACAAAAACAAGCCCAATTTCATTTAATTTATTCATTTTTAATCAATTAGACCTTTTTTTAGCCTACTTAACCCTTTTATCCCTAAGTCAGCTATTATGGGCCTTTCTAGCACTCTTTTTGGCTATTTCATGCATTTTCATACTATTTTGGTCACTTAGTCAAACACTAGGTTGACCAAAATTTCTTTATTTTGACCAAGTTAACTTAACAAACTAAGTTGACCCTTTACTTTTTCCCCTCTTATTACTAAGTTGATAAAGTAGATTTTCCTACTAGTTTGATAGTAATATACTAAGTTAGTAGTTTGGAAAACACACTAGGTTGACACATACCTACTAAGTCATTAATACAAATTTAGAAATTTTTTTAATGTACTAGGTCAACTAGGTCAACCTAGTTATTTTTGCCTGTTGACCCCTCACATTTTTAGTAATAAATTCCTTCTGGCAGTTATTACTTTGATCTTTTCAAACCCATTTATCTAAATGGTGTTTCCTACCCCTAGAAATTTTTTTGGGTTCATTTTGGTCCTTAGATTGCTTTAAAACACAAATTTCTAAAAAACACTTAATTTTAATAAAATATTCAAAAACAAGTTTGATATTCTTAGTTGCCTACCTATGTTATACATATTTCCATTGTATGGAATCCCTCACATCTCACTTGTCATCTCCTCACCATCGTATTTATTTTGGTCTCTCAAGACTCATTTTCTCTCACCCCCAAGTCAAAAATAATAGATGACTTTCTTTTCACCCTTTTAAACTTACTTTTCCAAATTATTAACCCTTCAAATATTTTCCATTAGATTCCTTATTTTTCCCATATCTTTGTTTTTACTTATCCAATTTTTGAACCATAAAATATTCTAGAATCATGATGACATAGAGAATATCTTTCACTACTATACGCCTATCTTCCAAAACTTTTTAGTTTTGACTATTTTTTTGCACTAACTTCTAAAAGTTTGCCTAATGTTCTTCACATTTGGATGCCTTCACTTCTCTTGAAATATACTTCTTTATCTATATCACTAAGGTAAGTAATGGTATGTGTTTTTAAATTTTTTCCTTTCATTTATCTTATTTAAAGCTTACTACTTTTTACTTAGCATCAATGTTATGTGTTATCATGGTTTATTCCCAAAGTACCATCTCATGTTGCACTCACATGACACATGATGAAATTGGAGTGGGGAATAGGTAAACACATAATATTTTCAAATATTTAATCACCTACTAACACTTTATATCTTATAAGAACCCATCGAGTCTTAATCTCTCTAAGTGCACGCCCTAAGGGGTGCATCAAGAAAGGGGTGGGTAGACCATTAGTGCTTCATAGGATTATTGTCCCTTTACCACTTTTTATCTACACATTTTTCTCTTGAAAAACATTCGCTTAAGCTTTTTATTCTCTATTGCACACTCTCCAATCATTTTCCATCTTTATCCCCCTTTTCCTAACCTTGATCCCCTTTTGACTATTCATTATAATAGGTCGACCCTATCAAGTCTATATAGTTTTCATCCTCAATTTCTTATACTAGATTTACTAGGTTGACCCTGTACAATTTTGGGTAAAGTTCAATCAAGGTTTAGGTCAGCGCTTGCCCGACCTACCCCATGACCTAGTGAATTCTTGTCCAAAATAGTGCTAAGTTGAATGGGTTGACCCTATTGACCAAATTTTTTGGAAGGGATTAGTGTTAAATCCACCTATACATAAAAGTTCATTTCACCATTATTTAGAGAAGATAAAAATAATTAATAACTATTGTGCATTTGCTTATCCACCATTTTACTTGAGGAGCAAGCTTAGGGTTTCATACTTTCTTTAGAGATATAGATCTTGTATTGTGGAGAAGTATTTTGGATGTATTGATAGGTTGTATATCTTAGAGCTGATTTGTCTTTATCATCCTTACATATCACAACTTATTTTGAAGTACCTTGGCCAAGGGAGATATTGAGGCTTAACAGGTTTGTCTTCAAAGGTAAGTATTCCTAACTTTGTTCTTCCTTTTTAAGAGTAGATAGATATGCATTTTTATTTCTCTTCCATGCATTAGGATTCTGTATACATTGATGTGAGTATATGTCTCTTATGAATGTCTAATTTTATTATTTTTAACCTCCACTTTGTGCTACAATTTTTGGTGAGTACTAAATTAGATTTTACTTTATTTTTTATTAGTTTAGTGAATATAAAACATAGGACTCCCTTAGGGTTATTGTATGATTGTGCTTGATTGGAGGCTTTGAAACCCTCCCTAACATAGTGTATTATGTTAAGAGATCCCCTAATTAGGTTTAACAAATCCCCATATTGATCATTTTCTTGATTATCTAATGTATCCTCAATTGAAAGTGTGTGGTATGATCTGTCTTCTTTGAGTTAGGATTGATTTATAGACATGTTGCATTTTTGATTGCCTAAACTTTGTGTAGTCATTGCAGGAAAACCATGAAGGGTAGAGATAAAACATGTCTCTTATATATGAATGGGGAATTCATTTTAGAACTCATTTGATAATTTTATTCCACTAATGATAAGTATTAAACAAAAACATACATTTTCTTACAATAAAAACTTATTTAGGGATCAAAGGCTAGTCAGTATAATGCACAACTTTTGAAGTGTGTGACAAATATAAAAATAGTAATAGTGAAGGCATACATATAGTCATATAGATAAAATAATATATATATTTTTCCTTCCATATAATCCAATAATCAAAACTTGTAGGTAGTTAGATGCATCCCTTAAGATAATCATGTCATTCTTAAAGGTATAAACAAAACAAACTTTATGTAGTCATTATAGGAAAAATTTAAGGGGTAGATACAAATTGTAATCTCATAAAATTGTGGGGGGAAGATATATGGTCACCCCCTAGAGGATTATATTTCAATATTGATGAGGAATAAATGAGGCATGTTTTCTCTTGTTGTGAAAACTTACTATAGGGACCAAAAGTTGGTCAATATAACATGTAGCTTTTGAATTATGAATGGCCAATCGAAAAACAAACTTAAAAAGCATGCCTATATAGGCATATAATCAGATTAATTTCATTTAAATTCCCTCATGTATCCCTAGAGTCAAAACTTTCAAGTGGCTAGACACATCCCTTAAGATAATATTTTCACTCTCAAGGGGAAAACAAAAAAAGTATGCACTAGTTGTAATAAAATGATGAGGGGTACAAAAAAAATAAAATTAAAAATATTCATGAGGTATTTATATAATAACCTCCATGATGATTATATTTAACTCATTATGAGTAATAAATTCTTGCATGTTTTGTATCATAGTGAAAACTTGCTTTAGGGACCAAACATTAGTTAGTATAATACACAACTTTTAAAACATGCACCCAATAAAAAAATTATATAATAGACACATAAAAATTGGCATATAAATTAAATAATGGTATTTTTATCCCACGGTATTCCTATGGACTTGAAACTTACAAGCTACCAAATGCATCACTTAATATAATATTGTCCTTATTAAGGGTAAAAACTAAATGAACTTTGCACAACCATTATAGGTACAGATGAATTATAATATCCTAGGTAGTCTTATAACCACCTCATATTTGATTCCATTTAATTTGCATTGATGAGGAAATGGGCACCCTTTGTATTGTAAACTTGCTTTAAGTACAAAACATTGGTCAGTATAACTCATAAATTTTGAACCGCACCATAAATCAAAATGAAAATATGGATACATCTGAATGGGTGTATAAATTCAAGAATGTAAATTTTATACTCTATCTTGGCATTAAAACTCTAAATTTTTAGGCTTTAGGATACATCTCTTAAGATAATATTACCATTTTAAAGTGGAAAAATGGTACAAATATTTTACAACTATTGTAGACAAACCATAAGAATTAGAGATGAAATGTAAGCTCCTAAAGTTCATGGGGGATTGCTATAAACACCCATATTATTATTCTATTCCAATTTTTATGAGAAGGAAATGGTGGCGTGTTTTATATCATAGTAAAAATTTGGTTTATGAAGAAAAATTTGTGAGTATAACATGTAATTTTTAAACCACATGCCAAATCGATGAACTGTCTTCCAAAACACATTTATATGTGTATATGAACATAGTAATAAAATTAAATTTTGGTATACATTATAATGGGATGTCGTATACACATCCCATAAGATTTTTCAAACCATAACATGCATTATTTTTTATTCTTCTCTTTATTTCATGAATATATTATTATCTAATCATGACACCAACCATGTGAAGGTGGACAATCATCTAGTACCTTGATAACCTATGATAAGTATGTTCGTAATTATTTAAAATAAAAATAAATACATAATTGAAAACAAATTATAAGTTAGAATACAATATATTAAATATGTTAAATTTACTAATTTGAAATTTAACTTAAAATACATATTAATCTTATGAAGTCAATCCAACATACATTTAGGATCAGATTTGTTTTTAAGTGCTTAAATAGTTGATTCATGCTTTAATTTAGGAAATTTCCACAAATTTTTTTTTAAAAAATTTGATAGGGTATAACTAGGTTTTATAGGGACCTAGAACCTCAAAGTGAAATAAAATAGTTTAAATAGGCCCTCCTTAGCCAAATGAGCCAAAAAAGAGACTAGAAACTATAGTAAAATAAAACTGAAAATAGAAAAAACCAGATTATGTGGAGGGCCCTCTTGGGTGTCTTCAATAGTAGAACATTCCTTAGCCATAATGTTGGGTTTGTCTTTTGAGACCTTGGAATGGGTGCAATTCTTGAGGCCTTTAGGTTCCCTGAGGAATATCATCCTAGGCTACTTCCTGACATTAACCTAAAAAAGGGTTTGCTTTGGGGGGACACCCTTTGCGGAACCCAGGAGGGATTTCAGGACCATGGGGGATTTTATAACAACGGATTGGGGAGGGGGCTGGGTAGAATGAATAAAAGTTTAAACATTGGCCTTCACCACTTGTTGAAGCTCATTCCAATCCTTTATAATCTTTACCAAGCCTAATCTTTCTTGTTGAACCTTTAAATTGAAATTTTCTAGCATTTGTTTGTTTTTCTCAAACTCCTCTATTACAATGGCCTTAACCTTCTAATCTGAGGTAGTAGGAGACCCAATTTTGGTGGGTTTGGGATTGAAGATGAATAGTAGATTAAGTGGAAGGTCATCAGGTGGGGATTGGGATAAGCTATTTTGGGGGGAACATTTAGGGGGTGGGTGGGATCCCACTATAGGATCCTCCTTTGGGGAGTCCTCAAAAGAGGACCCTCCTAGGGGAACCTTCTAACCTAGGAGGTGTTGAAAAAATTTGAATTTTAGTCAAATTAAGTCAACCCCATACATTTTAAAACTTTTTATAAGGTTTCCATATGTCTTACAGGGTCTCATGTTGTTCTATATATCTCACCTATCCTTGTTCTAGCCTTGGTTTAAGCCTAGCTTTCTTATGTGTGGATAGTCAATTCTAGTCAAACATGGTAAAAGGCTCAAATTATTATATAAATGTCTTAATGTGGTCATTTAGATTTTTTAAGGTGTTCCTAAGTCATAAATTTGTCCTTTACCATGTTTTATATGCAAAAATGCCTTTTAGTCATATTTTTGGCTCATTAAATGATTTGTACAGATGATTTAAGGAAGTAAAGTGTCACCAAGGAAGATTTAAATGTGAATGGGGTAAGAACATGTCAAAAATTATATGGAGGTAGTCAAGAGGTAGTTTCATGTATGAAAATAGGGAGATATTCTTGAAAATAGGCCATTAATGACACTTTGTACGGACTTGGTGAGCTCACCTTCAAATAAAAATGTAGGCCTAATATCTCTTAAACTCCCTAAGATATTTACCATGCCTGGTGTGTATAGTTTTAGTAAATAAAATCAAATTATACTTCTACTCCTTTCTTTCCTTTGCAAGCCAAGAAGGGTCAACTTTGAATTCTTGGTATAGTCCATATAGATAGAGTTGAAGGGAGTGCTCTTGGGAATTGAAATGGGTCTTAGTAAGGTTAAAATCCATGGCAAGAAGTTTTATTTTCATGGCTCTTCCTTTATGAACCATTGCTAAGAAGCCAGGCAGATTTTTATGTTCTCACATCCATGAGGGGTCATTGTTTAAGCCTATTTCAGAATATTTTGCTCAGATTTGATAGATTTGGTTGTTTCATGTGTTTTTTAGGGCCTATCCATAGGTTTATTCACTATCTTATTGTTTTTGGATTTATAATAACCCAAGAAGCCTCTTATAGGCTTGTTTATGCTTGTAAACTGGTTCACTTTGCATCTATAGGTGTCTGACAGAGCTACAGGGGTGTTGTACGGTAGGAAATGGTCAAGGTTGAGCCTCATGAGGTTATGAATTTATATGTAGTATAATGAACATGATTGATCCCTTTGGCAGCCCACTAGTCATTGATAAACCATTCCAAGAAACAATTTGAGTTTTCAGAACTTGTCCCTAAGATGGTAGAACATAGAGCTTTGTGTTTTTTAACAAAAGTGGATAGGTTTGAAAGATGATTTCTTAAAAGACCTTAAGATATCCATCTATTATCCCTTCCATGAGGGTATATTATTGCAAGAAAAGGCAATTAGAAAGCACAAGGAACATGAATTTGGGGACTCTGAAGTCATGCTCTTACATACTGAAATGTCTTAGTAACATCTATAAGTCTAAGATCAAAAAAGTGGTTTTTCTCCACCAAAGTTGAAAATTAGCCTATTTTCATATAATAATGGTTCTAGATTTTCAATTGGTATCCATAGACTTAGATATCATATAAAGAGATGTTAATTTGTGTTTGTGACTTCTTGTGCTCACCCTCAGTCTATATAGAGGCATGAAACACCCACCTATAGGTAGGTTAGTTGCAAAATGTCTCAATCATTCAAGATAAACCCCCTTAATGAAGATTAAAGTGTTTGAGAAGGGATGAGAGAGGTTAGAAGAGGAGAATTGAGTTATTTATGACACTAGGGAACTCTATAGGATTTTATAAAGGCCTTAACATACCTAACACAAAGATTAATAGTGACCTATAATAGGGTCTCAAAGAGAAAGGGTCCCAATCAAGAGTGAAAGGCATATTTTGAGCCCAAATGGAGCATATAGGGTAATTCAAGATGAGATACACATTTTTAACCTCATTTAAGTTTCAAATAACTTAATGATCATCATGAAAAAGTTATAAGCAACCCATCTTGACCTATAATCTTAGTCCAACGAAGGGTGCCTCAATTAGACAGTGAGTGATTTGATGATTGAAATATGAGAAGTGAATATAAGGTGAGGATAGTGTTTGAGGTTAAAAATGGTTCTCATGGTTAAATTTAGAGTCTCTCCCTATCATGATTAAGTAAATATGGGCCTATATACCTTTCTAGAACCCTAATTTACACCTATAATAAATAACACAGTCAGGTAGAACCATCATCATCTAAATTCAAGAGAATGAAAGGGAATAAAAGAGCTAAGGGGTTAAAATATTGAATTAATGAGATATTTTGTGAATATTATATCATGTATAGACCTCTCAAAATGGATATTTAACATGGAAAAGACTCCAACATTGATGCATATAGTCTACTCTCAAAGCACCCCTACACAGTCTATATTATAAAGGGCCTATCTTGAAGATGGAGAGAGTTAGAGTCTTATTTTAGAGTCAGAGGATACATTTTGGTATGGATCATCCTAAAAAATTTAAAAATACCCTCCAAATCTTGTTTTTGATAAGAGGATAGGTCAACATGTCTCTATTTTGTCTCAGAGGCAGAGCACTTTCCCCTTGCACAAAACCTTATAAGTTTTGGAATTGAAGATGGAGGATGAGATAAAAGTTGTATAAACCCTTAAAAAATGTTGGAGATGTTTAAATAAATCTTAAAAAACATTAATATCCTTGAATAGATGAAGGAAACCAAGCAAGATGATTTGAGTAACAAGGTTTGCAAGTAGACCTAGTGAGCAAAGAATAAGCCTAGCCCAAAAAGAGAGATCACTTTCAATTTTAGCCCTTGAAAAGTATTATAATGATTTATATCATGTTCATGGAGGTAACATAGATGTATTTAATAATTATTAAAGGTATGTAAGGTCAACAAAGGGGTCTAAACTACAAAGTCTGCAAGTAGGCCTAGTACCTAGAGAGGATTCCTATCATTTTTAGGGCCATATGACCACTAAAACTTGTTGAAATATGTTTCTAAGATGTGAAAAGAGGTTTTTGAGCCCTTTTTATGTAGATAACTCCATCAATAAGCTATTTATTGGCTTGAAATGCACACAAGCTTATGCAGATTACTAGAAGTACATGAGTGGCCAGATAGAAATACTCATAACTTCTATGAATATTTACATGGAGACTCAAGGTATTTAGGGATGTTGGAGAGGGTCAATAATAATAACTTAGTGGAATTATGACATAATTTAAATGTGTATCCTTTACGAATAAATTCTAAGACCCAAAATGACTAGAAACCCTCACAAAACCCTCTCCTAGACCTGATGGAGAAGATACTACAAATGGAGTATCTAGATGGGGAGTAAAGGCTAGGGAGATGATTTGGAGTTGAAAAAAACTCTTTAAGGACATGTTACATGTGATTGAGGTGTACCTTACTTTTATGAATGGTGTTAATAGGTCTTATTTTGACAAATTGGTGTGTCTTGTAAGTATGGAGAAGCTTCAAAGGATGTAACCACTTTTGGGAGAGAGATTGAGACTTATTATAAGTCTTCATGTCCATATATTTAGATATATAATCTCCTAAGTTTTCTTATAATCTCATTTATCTCAGCTAATCATAGTGAATAAGTAGTAAACACTTAGTAAAAATGATGAAACTCTAACTAGGAAGCCTTTTAAGGCTTGATTCACGAACCTAATGACATATACACTCTTGATAGGTGTCATTCCTCATTGTCCATGGATTAGACTATAAAATTGGAAGCATTTTGTCTTCCAAGTGTGAGAGCTGCATGGGAGAGAGTCATTTGTAACTATTTGAGATGATTACTCATCAACAAAAAGATATGAATAGTTTTAGACCATTCCAATGCATGAAAAGGCTTGTTAATAAACCCTCCCCTTTATATAAATCATTAGAACTAACCCTATTCAGTGTTGAGGTAGTTTATTGAATGAAAATAATGAGGGCAGTTTCATATGCATGAGAGAGAGCATCTATGCCACATATATAGGATTTGGATGAGTTTGAGAGACATTTGTCCTTGTTTTCCTTACAAAACATGTCTCATTCTTGATTTCATGCTATTATAACTCATTATTATTTATTGAAAAGTGTATTAGTGACTCTTGAGCTTTACCTTCTCTCTTTTCTCTCATAGTTCCTATATATTCTATCCTTTTTGGATGTTGTAAACATCTCTCCACTAGAGTATGGTGAAGCCCTAATCAAATTTTGCCTTGACCTAATAAAAAAAATGTTATTTTACCTCATTCATGACTTCATTATGTGAATGCTATGGTTTTTGGTCTTGTACAAGTGTATTTTGCTTACCTTGACATGTTATTCTTCTTATTGCCTTATGTGGTTTGAAAGATCTCTTTTTTAGGTCAAAAAGAAGTGTCTAATGTGGATTACAGGTATATTGAGTAGCTTATTCATTAGTGTATCTAGAAGACCTATTGTCTAAGTCTTCCTAGCTTAAGATATCTTCAAGACCCCATACTTGAAACATTAATGTGTAAGAGGAGTGTTTAATTGGATGAAGTGTATGTGTGGGATTATCTTTGGTTCCAAGTGAATCATAAATGGTGTGATTATACCATATGTTTGGTGTATCACCTCCCCTAGATTAGATTTGGTTTTAGTTATCTCTCTCCCTTTTCAACCTACTAAAGTTTGTAGTAGGTTCAATATTAAGTGATACATCAAGGGAACTATCCCTAATCTAGAGAGTCATCTTAAATTTGGGTCACCCACAACATTAAGGTGTTTCCATTGTGCCACTTGAATGAGGAGAAACTTGTCATCTCCTCAAGGGGTGTAAGTTTAAGTGACAACAATTTTTGGTACACTCGATGGGACTAAATAGTCCATTCCTTGAGGAGTTTTGGTGTTCTCCTCAAGATATTAGCATTTGGAGGCAATTTCACTAATCACTAATGGTGACTCCAAGAATAAATCTATAGGTTAAGTAGTTCGGTACTCTAATTTAAGTTGTTTTCTTGTTCTATACACTTATCATGAATGATTCATGGATAATCTTGATGTTGAATTTGTCTTAACACAATTTGGTAAGGAATATCCATATTTGCCTATCACCTATCAATATGAAAAAGTCATTGGTCAGTGTTATCAATCTCAATATGACCATATTCAACCTTACTATGATTAGCATCAGTCTTATAATCAACCCTCCCAAGCTTATGTTTCACTTAGTTCCTCTACAAGTCAATCCATTGTAAGTTTCAAGAAGACCCTTGTTGGATATAAGGAATATATGCTTGACCTTGATACTCAAAATGTTTTTGTTCAATTTATCCCTAATGATTGTGTTAAGAGTGTGAGGGATGCTTTGGAGCTAATCAAGAGAGAATGGATGCCCATTGAGAAATCTAATTGGCAAGGTCTTATAGGTGAAATGCTTGATGTTTATGGTCTGATTTTCCACATAAAAGAGAGGTTGAAAGCTCATGAAGTATATTATTATTGATAGTTATAATACACCCCACATCAGCCTTCGAGTGTGTCAACTATACCCATTCAAAATGCTAATCCAGGCATGCTTTAAAATTCCCAAATTCCTTCATGCATTCCCCAAAGTTTCCCTTCTTAGAATTAATCCAAGAGAGAAGCAAAAGGAAGAGGGATATCACTATTGGAGAATATTTTGAGAGAAGAAATCTGATGTTGGAGGCCCATCTTGATAAGGAGATTGAGTTTGTAAACCAACATTTGACACAATCCATCATGGAAGTATAAAATGAGGTTCCTAAGCCTACCTTATCAAGATGGATAAAAGATGATAAGCCCAAGGAAATCCTAAGTGTCTTAAGCCAATCATTTACCCCTCTATTTTTATCTCAACCTCATGAAGGACTCTCTAAGCCTAGCTTCCCAAGATGGAAAGAAATAGTGGTAGCTTGTGTAAAGAATAAAAAAGAATGTCTAAGTGGAGAAGTTGGAAGTAGAGAGAAGGTTTAACCTATTCAACTTCCTCCAATCCCTCCTCAAGAATAATTTTTCCCTTAATCTCAACTTCCTTTTACTTTCTTTCCCAATGAAGATCCTATTTCGACCCAAGAGAAGCTATTTCAAGAAATCCTTGCCAAAATAATTAAGGAATTGGAAATCAAAATATATAATATCTCATCTATTCAAGGGAATATTGAAGCCAATGAATTCATTGAAATTAATGTCAGTCATTTTCTTGAGGAGAAATCATATTCTAATGATGAGGAATACTTTTCTCCTTGGAAGCCTTTTTGGGCTAAAGTTCCTAGTTTTGAGATGCCTAGTATTGGCATCACTAAAAGGGAGAAGGAGGGAAATTTTATATTGGATTGATGATGAGGAAGAGTTGAATTCTTTTTAAGAAACATCAAATTGTGATGATGAAGAAGAGGAACTTATTTTTAGTGAAGAATAAGCTTTGGAAGAGGTTCTTTTGGTTTCCAAAGAATAAGAGGAAGAAGTTTCTCTTGTTGTTCCCCTTCATGATCATGATCAAAAAGAGGATAATGACTTGTGGTAGAGATTTGAAGACATGGGGCATACTTATATGCGAATTTTCAAAGAATATGAATATTTTGAGAAGGTAACACTCTTAAGAAATCAAGTCTAAGCTATTGAGTAACAAGTATGTATTGAGAGGTATCATCATCAAGAGGCTCTAGACCATGATGAAGCAATCTATGATGACTATGGTTTAAAGTTTGATTATAGAACCTCTTATGAATCTACTAATACAAACATGAATAAAGAGTTTGAACAAGAAACACTCTGAGAATGCCATGATACAAGACTTCTTGAAAGGTTTGAAGAGGTTGTAAAAAAAGAGAATAGCAATGAAACCTTTCAAGAGGACAAAGACATTCAAGAAGATATCACATTCATGGAAATAAAAATCTATCATAATGAGAAAAATGGATAGTAGTATGAGTCATGTTTACAAGGTCAATAAGAGTTCATCTAACTTGGATACTTGTTTGATATGACTCCATCAAAGGACATGCCAAGATAAGGAATAAGAGAGAAGCATGAGTCATCTAGTACTACATCTAAAAAGAAGCATGTTTGGCATCCTCATTCATCTCATGAGGAAGGAGATTCAAGACACTTTGATTTTGATCTAGGAAGGAAGGTATGTCTATTTATATGTACATAATTTTTTTTTTTCTATTGTGCCTTGTGCTCCCTAAGTGCTTAGTAGCACAAGTGTACCTTTGCTTCATGTTTTTTCTTGGTCTTAGTGTGTGTTGTCTTTCCTTTATGTGTTTTGAGGACAATCATCTATCTTTTTATTCAAGTCAAGGTCTGATCCTATTGTTTTTAGATTGCATTTGACTCCCTTTGCCTAATGGATGGGATAAGGCTATTGATCCTTAACATAGGCAAGCATGTTACCCCTAGGAATTATAAAAAATGTTGACCAAATTTGACTTTTAGTCAAATTAGGTCAACCCCCTAATTTTTGAAACTTTTTGGAAGGTTTACATATGTCTTATGGGGTCTCATGTTGTTCTATATATCTCACTTATCCTTGCTCTAGCCTTGGTTTAAGCCTAGCTTCCTTGTGCTTGCCTAGTCGACCTAAGTTAACTCTGGTCAACTCTAGTCAAACATGGTAAAAATCTAAAATTATTCTATAAATGTCCTAATGTGTTCATTTAAATTTTTTAAGGTGTTCTTAAGTCATAAATTTGTCCTTTACCATGCTTTATATGCAAAAAATGCCTTTTAGTCATATTTTTGGCTCATTAAATGACTTGTACGAATGAGTTAAGGAAGAAAAGTGTCACCAAGGAAGATTTCATTGTGAATGGGGTCATAACATGTCAAGAATCAGTTAGAGGTAGTTTCATGTATGAAAATATGGATATCTCCTTGAAAATAGGCCATTAATGCAACTTGTATGGACTTGGTGAGCTCACCTTCATCTTAAAATGTGGGCCTAGTGTCTCTTCAAATCCCTAAGATATTTACCATGCCTAGTGTGTATATTTTTAGTTAGGAAAATAAAAAAATTCTTCTACTCCTTTCTTGCCTTTACAAGCCAAGAAGGGTCAACTTTGAATTCTTTCTATAGTCCATATAGATGGAGTTGGAGGGAGTGATCTTGGGAGTTGAAAGGGGTCTTAGCTAGCTTCAAATCCATGGAAAGAAGTTTGAGTTTCATGGATGTTCCTTTATGAGCCATTTATAAGAATAAAGGTAGTTTTTTATGTTCTCACATCCATGAGGGGTCACTTTTTGACCCTATTTTAGAATCTTTTGCTCTGATTTCATAGATTTGGCTGTTTCATATGTTTGTTAAGGCCTCTCCATAGTTTTGTTCATTGTATTCTTGGTTTTGGAGTTATAAGAACCCAAGAATCCTCTTCTAGGCTTATTTATGCTTGTAGACTGGTTCACTTTACATCTACATGTGTCTAATATAACTACAGGGGTGGTGAATAGTAGGAAATGGTTAGGGTTGAGCCTCATGAGGTTATGAAGTTGTATGTATCCTGATGAACATGATTGATCCCTTTGGAAACCCACTAGTCATTGATAAACCATTCCTAAGAAATAATTTGAGTTTTAGGAACTTGTCCCTAAGATGGCAAAATAACGAGCTCTGTGTTTTTTAACCAAATTAGATAGGTTTGAAAGATGATTTATTGATAGACCTTAAGAGATCCATCTAGTATCCCTTCCATGAGGGTATATTTTTTCAAGGGAAGGAAATTGGAAAGCACAATAAACATGAATTTGGTGACTCTAAAGTCATGCTCTTACATACTAAAATATCTCAGTAACATCTACAGGTTTGAGATCAAAAAAGTGTTTTTTCTCCACCAAAGTTGAAAATTAGGCCTATTTCATATAGGAATGGTTCTAAATGTTAAAGTGGTATCCATGGACTAATATATCATAGAAATAGATATCAATTTGTGTTTGTGAATTTTCATGCTCACCCTCAGTCTGTACAGAGGCATGAAACACCCACCTACAGGTAAGTTATAAAGTGTCTCAGTCATTCAAGATACACCCCCATAATGAAGATTAAAGTGATTGAGAATGGAAAAGAGTAGTTATAAGAGAAGAAGTGAGTGCCTTGTGGCATTATGAAAATCTAGAGGAGTTCATAAATGCCTTAATATACCTAACACAAAGCCTAATAGTGACCTCCAATAGGGTCTCAAAGAGAAAGGGTCCTAGTCAAGAGTGAAAGGCATATTTTGAGCCCAAATGAAGAATATAGATGAAGTAAAGATGAGATAAACATTTATAACCTTAGGGAAGTTTCAAATAACTTAATTATCATCATGAATAAATTATAAGCAAACCATCTTGACCTATAGGCTCAGTCCAATGAAGGGTTCCTTAGTTAGACAGTGAGTGATTTGATGATTAAAGTATGAGAAGTGCATATAAGGTGAGGATAGTGTTTAAGGTTAAAAATGATTCTCATGGTTCAATGGATAGTCTCTCCCTATCATGACCAAGTAAATATTGGCCTATATACCTTTTTAGAACCCTAATTTGCACCTATAGTAAATAACACAATCAGGCAGAACCATCATCTTGTGAAATCAAGAGAATGAAAGGGAGTAAAAGGTTCAAAGGATTAAAATATTAAATGAAGGATATATTTTGTCAATATTATATCACATAAAAACCTCTCAAAATTGATATTGAACATGGAAAAGACTCCAACATTGATGCATACAATCTACTCTCAAATCACCCCTGCACAGTCTATATTATAAAGGGCCTAACTTGAAGATGGATAAATTTAGAGGTATTATTATTAGATTAAGAGGATAAATTTTGGTATGGATCATAATAAAAACTTTAATAAACCCCTCCAAGTATTGGTTTTTATAATAGGATATGACAACATGCCTCTATTCTATCTCAGAGGTAGAGCACTTTCCCCTTGCACAAAACCCTGCGAGTTATGGAATTAAAATGGAGGATGAGATATAAGGTGTAGATAGCATTAAATAGTGTTGTATAAGTTTAAATACATCTTAAAAAACATAAATAACCTTTAATATGTGAAGGAAACCAATAAATATGATCTGAGCAACAAGGTTTGCAGGCAAACCTAGTGAGCAAGTAATAAGCCTAGCCCCAAATGAGAGATCACTTTCAGTTTTAGCCTTTGAAAATAATTATAATTATTTGTAAAATGTTTATTTATGTTTTTAATCCCTATAATATGTATGGAAGGTCAGAATAGGGGTTTGAACTATAAAGTCTGTAAGAAGGCCTAGTAGGCCTAATCTAGGCTTAGTACCTAGAGAGGAGTCCTATCACTTTGAGGACCAGATGACAACTTAAAATTGTTTAAATATGTTTATGGTATGTGAATATATGTTTTGGAACCATAATTATGCATATAAATCCATCAATAATCCATTTTTTGTCTTGAAGTTCACACAAGCTTATGCAAACTACTAGAAGTACACGAGTGGCCAAATTGAAATACTCAAAACTTCCATGAATTTTTTCATGGATAATCAAGGTATTTATGGATTTTTAAGAGGGTAAATAAGAATACATAAATGGAATTTTGACATAATTTCAATGTGTATCCTTTATGAACAAAGGCTAAGACCCAAAATAAATAAATAAAACCCTCATAAAACCCTCTCTCAGACCCGATGGAGAAGATACTACAAATGGACTATCCAAATGGGGAGTGAAGGATAGGGATATTATTTGGAGTTGTATATGACTATATAAGGCCATATTAAATGTGATTTAGGTGTACCCTACGTATATAAATGGTGTAAAATAGGGCTTGTTTTGATAAATTTATGTGTCTTGTAGGTATGGAGAATCTTCAATGGATGTAACCACTTTTAAGAGAGATTGGAACTTTTTATAATTCCTAATTTCCATATATTAAGCTATATAATCTCATAAATTTGCTTATCATATCCTTTATCTTAGCCAGTCACAGTGAACAAGTAGTGAACACTTAGTGAAAATGATGAAACTTTAATTAGGAAGCCTTTTAAGGCTTGATTCATGAACATGATGGCATGGAAACTCTTGAAAAGTGTCATTCATCCTTATTCATGGATTATATTTCATAATTCAAATCATTTTTTGTGCCAAGTGTGAGATGTGCATGAAAGAGTGTTATTTATAACTATTAGAGATGATTGCTCATGGACAAAAATATATGAATGGTTTTAGACAATTCTAATGCATGTAGAGGCTTGTTAGTAACCCCTCACATTAAGATAAATCATCATAACTAACCCTATTTAGTGATGAGGTAGTTTAGTGAAGGAAAATCATGAAGGTAGTTTCATATGTATGAGAGAGAGCATATATGCCACATATGAAGGAGTTGGATGAGTTTGAGAGATATTTGTCCTTGTTTTTCTTATAGGGCCTATTTAATTATTTATTTCATGTTATTTTAACTCATTCTCCTTACTTGACAAGTGTCTTAGTGACTCTTGAGATTTACCTTCTCTCTTTTTTCTCGTAGTTCCTATATATTCTAGACTTTTTGGATATTGTAGACATATCTCCACTGGAGAATGGTGAATCCCTACTAAAATTTTGCCTTTAACTAATAAATAATGTTTTTTTACCTCATTCATGACTTCATGAAGTACATTCTATGGTTGTTGGTCTTGTACAAGTGTATTTTGCTTAACTTGACATGTTATTCTTTCTAGTGCCTTATGTGGTTTGAAAGCTCTCTTTTGTAGGTCATCAAGAAGTGTCTAATGTGGATTGTAGGTATAATGATTATCTTATTAATTAGTGTTTTTAGAAGACCTATTGCCTATGTCCTCCTAGCTTAAGATCTCTTCAAGAACCCATGCTTGAAACATTGATGTAGAAGAGGAGTGTTTAATTGGATGAACTATATGTGTGGGATTCTCTTTGGTTTCAAGTGCATTGTAAGTAGTGTGAGTAGACCATCTATTTGGTGTATCACCTCCCCTATATTATATTTGTTTTTAGTTATCTCTCTCCCTTTTCACCCCCTCTAAAGTTAGTAGTAGGTTCAATCCTAAGTGGTACATCAAGGGAACTAGCCCTAACCTAGAGACTCACCTCAAATTTGGGTCACCCATAGCCCTAAGGTGTTTCCATTGTGCAACTTGAATGAGGAGATACTTGTAATCTCCTCAAGGGGTGTAAGTTCAATTGATAATAGGAGGGAATGACCATGTTTTAAAAGCATAATGATAAGACCTTGATAAAGGATGTGGTTAGTGTCATTAACTTGGTAGAGTAGGGTAGTGCTTTATAAAGAATTGAGTAGGAAATAATGGAGACTAATTTTAAAACTAAGTAAATGATTAAGCAAAAGGAAGTGGTTATAAAAAAATTAGGGTGTACTTAACTTCTAGATTCATGTACCTCATGACCTGAAGGTAGATATCAAGCTAGTATTATAGCAGGTCAATGTGAGAAAAACCCTTCTTATCAGTTTGGACAAATTTGTTGGTTTGAAAGAAATGTTGTATCAATTCCTATTTCTTGTACTCATCTTTGAATTCTTTTGTGTTATCATAGGACATACCCATGGCATTGCTAATAAACTCCTCAAAGATATTTATAGAGATGCCCCATATGGTGACCTTTTTTGTCCATGCAGTGATTAAATATTAGACCACCATGGTATTGTGTTAAATGATGCACTCCATGTACTATATAAGCCCCCATTATTAAGTTTATTTTAGACCTTATTATATTATTGAACCTCTTTAAAAGAAGTTGGCTCTAAATTATCTCTGTCACTACCCATGACTATTGTATGTGTAGGGATAAAGAGAGTGATCTGAGAGTTCTAGATGTAGTCTAAATGGTAAGGGCTTGAATATGAGGGAATGCCTACCAAATAAACATTAACATAATTGTATCCCCTTACCTCAAAAATAATATGAATCTTTAGGATCATGATTTGGCTTATCAAGTTGAGGGGATGTACATGTGAGGAGATAATAGATTTAAGTTGCATAAGTACCTTCCATGTGGATGACACTATCTACCTTAGGGAGGATGTTGCCTTCATCATAATAGTTATTTAAATGGTGGAGCTTCACTCTAGTACTAGTGAGGAAGTTAGCCACCCTATTTCCTTCTCTATAAGTGTGAGCGAGTTGGACTTATGATATGGTTTGTAAAATGTGCTTTGCATCATCAATGATCTCCTTGATAGTGTGTGAAGGAATAGTTTTTCCTTCTAAGGCATTAATATGTTACAAAATCCCCTTCTATAATGATTCTATTTTGGTTGATACTATACACTAGCTAAATAACCTAGAGGGTTGCTTTGGCTTTAGCTAGATGGTTTATTTGCTTGCCCATGGGACATGTATAAGCCACTAATATCTCCCCTTTAGATTTTATTATGATTCCTCCTCTACTTTCAGGGCTCAAGTTGACATTAGAGGCCCCATCAAAATTATGTTTTACCCACACCTCAGGGGGGCCTTCCATTTGGTTTGTTTTTGAATTAATTCCATTGTGGAAGAATAGATAGCTTGTTAGAGGTCCCTATTATTAAGGATTAGCTAGGATAAAGGGGGGTGGGTTCCTTATGTTTGGGAGGGAAAGCCTTCCAAATTTTGGAAATGGACTAATAGAGCTGGGGGAAGATGATCTTTAGTTAATGCGTCTTGTTTCAAAATAAGTTGTCATTTCAAATTTTTGAAATGTACTGAAACCAGTGAGGAAGGGTGAAGCACCAAAGAAGGATTAGATAATTAATGTTCCATAGGGGGTTCCAGTGTAGGATGAGATCCAAAATACTATTGGGTTTAACCTAAACCATACTGAGATGATTGATAAGCTTGTTAAACAAAGACAAATTGAGGGAGCATTCCAAAAAAAGGCGCTGAGTGGAGTCTTCCACTTTTTGATAAATCAGGCATCTATTTGGGATAATTAGTCCCCTTTTGGATAGGTTCTCCATAGTCAAAATCTTGTTCTGCACTACTAGATAATAAAAGAAGTTGACCTTGGGGATAAGATGCTTTACCCAAAAAAAATGTCAATGGTCCCAGTTACTATCCAAATTGAGTGCAATGGTATGGCTTGAGGATACCAAATATGCACTGTTATCTTTTGCTCTCCAGATAAAATGATCCTTTTTTTGAATGGAGGGAATGTGGATCTGATTTAAAGTTTGGTTGAGGTTTTGGATGTCTTGATATTATTCCAAGGGAAAATCTTCACTAGATATGACCTTACAATACTTAGTTCCATTCTTGATTTCCCAATAATCCTTTATATTGGAGCCCCATCTCTTTTTAAGCTAACCATACCACCTAACCCATGTCTTTTGGGCCAAGAGGGGGGTGGGGTATATCTAGGTGTCTTCCCAAAAATTAATTTTATCACCATTGCCAATTTTCCAAAGGATGCCTATTTTTAGAAGGTCTTTACAACTGGATATAGCCTTCTATAAAGTGGAATTGTTGGTAGGGCCCTCTTCTGATAGGAAGTCATCCTCTTCCCCTCCTTACAGGTATTTGGCCTTAAGGATTCTAGTCCATTCACCATTCTCCCTCATCAGGTGCCAACACATTTTAGCCAATAAAGATCTATTAATAGTATCTATCCTTCTTAACCTGAGACCTCCATTAGATTTAGGGAGGCATGCTTTTTCCCATGTAACCAAATTGAATCTAAATCTTTCTTTATTGCCTCTCCACAATTTTTTTTTTGAATTTCCTCAATTTTGGAGGCCACACTAGATTACATTTTGAATATTGACATAAAGTAGATAGGAATACTCTAAACTAAGGCCTTTAGTAGCTGATATTTCCCCACCTAGGTAAGGATGTGACCCTTCTATCCCTCTAATTTCCTTTGAATATGATCAACTAGAGGGATCCAAAGATGGGATTCCACAAACATTTATTATGTGGATTCCCATAGATTTTATTTATTGAATATTTTTAGCAATAACCAAATCTAAATAATGAACTATCACCCTATTTGGTTCACAACTTTAAAATAACTATTGATTTACTTTTTATGAAATTATATTCAAAGTTAGGTTCCTATAACCACCATTTAACTAATGGGATAAAATAGGTATTCCCCATCTATAAAAATTGTGGTTAATTTATTTTGTACCTCTACATAGTGAGACAAGTAGTAGTTTGTTCCCTCATCATTGTCTTCAAGTGAAAGTACTACAAAAATGTGCCTTTATTTTAAAATATAATAACTTTTTAAGTATTTTGACAAAAAATAAAATTTAATTAATGTTCAAGGTTAAATTTACATTGTATTTTGTATTATTAGTTTCACAAGATTATAGATGTGGTAAAATTCAATTGTTAATGTCATTTAATGATCCCCTAATAGTTGTAATGAATGAATAGCATCCATAGGCCTTAGTGGTTTATAATAAAATTATTCAATCCATTATTTTGACTCACATTTATTCCAATCAATTTCCATATATCCCAAAACATTTCATGCCATCTCCCTGAAAAAAATAGTCTATGAACTAGAATTTGAGGTTTAGAAGGAGTGGAAATAATTCACTCTAGGTACTATACTAAAATTTTCACACATTTTCTTATTTCCTTCATAATTAATCATAATAATCTATTTACTCATAAGAATATTTATTTCATCTATGAGAAATTATTTCACTACACCAATCTACAATACTTGCAACATGAATCAAATTAATACCATACTTATACTTATCCTACTTTTTAATGGATATTTTTACACATAAACCTGAACCATCATGTTCCCCTTTTCCATGTGCAAACTCAAATATAAATATTATACCCCACTCTTCTTATGTATCCTTCTCAATAAGTAAAACATTCTAGAATTCGTAAATTTCCCTACACAATTATTTGACAAAATGTAATGCATTTTTAACATGATTTTTATTGTATCCATATTTATATTAAAAATCTCAATATAACTTTGAATAAATTTTGGAGAATGTGATTGCTCATCACTCATGTAAAATTGGTACTCCCTTGATATATTTATATTGACTTTTCTACTATCAAGTGTTCATTTAAATACAATATGCATGGAAATTACAACTTGTATTTAATTAGAGTACAATAATTGAACCTCATTTTGTGGTTATAGTATGTATTTTAAAAAAACTCCACAACTAAAATAATGGTCCTAAGAGGGAATTTATCTTTGCATAACATGAATTTATTATCTAAACATATTTATTTGTGTCTTGAATATTGGTAGATAACATTATTATTGAATCAAACATGAAATTAGATACACATACTTAAGTCTATCCAACTCACATCTTGATGACTATTTTTTGTATTTTAATATATACTTACATATTTTTACTTCTTAAATCAACTAGTTACTTTCGAAATTCATTTGAAATTTCCTCATGTATATATCTTGTCAAATGTGACAAACCATCACAAGTGTTACATATTCCATCTATACAATCTTTTTCAAAAAACTACTTACCCTCTGGTTTGTGACACAAAAGTTGTGGAATTAACACTCGATGTTATAAGTGTAGAAGGCACCATAAATTCCTACACAATTTCATTAGTATATAAATTATAACATCTATGATGGAAAAAAAATCATATAAATTCAACATGGATCCTGGAATAACATGTGGTGTATGTTTAGTTTAATTTAATGTATAAAGGATTGCACACATAAAATACCTTTGAATAATTATTAGATGCCTATTAATTTTTTTTATAAATGTTTAATAAAATATTGTTTGGATCATGTCTAAGATGTGTTTTTCATGTGGCTCTTCTTTTTCAACATTTTCATATTTTAACAACATATTTTATTTTATGTGAGAATTTTGTGTTTCCATGCCAAAAAATTTCAATAAAATGTCTTGCTTTTACAACTAATACCATGTATTTTTGTTGGAGTCTACCACTACATGCCAAACAATCTATGACAAAAGGGTCATCGACTCTTTTTCTTCTTCATAAGGCTTTAATTAGAGTTTTCTTCATCATGTTCAAGATTGTACTTATTTGATTAATAAATTGTCATCTAGATATTTTGTAATGTCCCTTTCTTACTAATGAGACATTTGGAATAAAATTGATAGCCTATTTTATTACTATAGTCTATGACAGGTAATCTAAAGGAATAGTGGTGCGGGATCACTATTCACCAATTACTATTCATTGGCACTATTCACAAATCACTATTCATGGGTGACTATGCATGGTGACATGGCATAGTTCTGGGTAGCATAGTGATGAGGTGTTTGGGGGTGATGTGGCTTAAACCACACAATAATTTTAAATGTTGAAAATGGAAGAGAGAGAAGTGGGGCACAATTCTCCACTTGGTCACATGGAAGGAATAGTGAAAGCATGCGGGGAACAAATTGATTATAGAATCTTTTGACTAATAAGATTGCACATGGAAAGGTGGATGACAAAGTCTACTATAATTAATTTAGGATCACATGTAAGGATTGAGGGCACATGGGATTTGGTCAAAAGGTAAGTCATGAAGATCACCTTATGCATGTGGGAGGAAAAATACACTATTGGTGAATAGTTCCACCACTTAAAAGTATGGCACACATATTTATCTCTCATGACTTTCCCTCTCTTTCTCCATCTCATTGTAATTTTATAATTGAATCTCTCTTCCTTGATCATGCATATTTTATCATAGACCCCCATATTTGAAGATTGAGTTTTGTTTCAGCTTATCCTCTCCTAGGACAAAACACATTGGAGTAAAGCGATTATGAGGATGTAAACCTTCATAATATATGATGAATTTGAGGACAAAATTCTTCATTTCTATATGAGGTGATTCTACTCTAGAACTACATAGTGTTGAGATTGTGATCACATTATGATCAACTTGTAAGAATGTTTTTATTATTTGGAAATTTAATGTGAGAGTTTGCCTTCAGTAGTTTATTTATAATCCTATATTTTTGTTTCATATTGGTATTTACCAAATTTTCATTGTATTTTTTACATTTATAAAATCTGAAAATGAAAGTGTCATTGTGAGAGTTGATCATAGATTTCAATATTAAAGTAATTATGGTGTGTTGAGTCTATTAGAGTTTTTTATTATCAAATTTCATATTTCCTTATTTTAGACACATATAATTAATATTTAAGCTAAAATAATTTAGTTGTGACCATTCTTTTACAACATAACTCTAAACCTATCTTAGGGCCATTTTTTATCACTTTCAACCACCTTGCACACTTTTATAAGTTGACAAGTGACCCTTGAATGTACTCATACCTATTCTTATCAGCCTTAAACATATTTAATTAACTACTTAAAATTCATAATGATGAAATCACCTATTGGACAAGAGTGCCCTAGGGGATTATAGTGCATCGATCTAGCATCCTTCTTCCTCTCCTATCTTCCCACTAAATAATGTCTATCTTTTCAAATTCAAAGATATAAGAAGGTTAACCTATGTCCCTAAAGAGACCCATTCAAATTATTTTCAACGATATGATGATATAAAAACTTTTAGAACCATTTTATATAAGAATAATTTTCCTCAACTAAAAGCACTAGAATCACACTTGCACATTGAGAGTAGAATAATTATTTCTCCCAATTATGATTGCGTATAGCCCTAGCAGCCTAGAGTTCAAGTTTGAAAAATGATTGTAGGTCACAAGTGATGGCTAAATAACTTAATCACATTATTATAGAACCAACATCTAACATATTTCATGAGCTATTAATGCACCACCATAACATGGGAGAACTACATGAAGTTTGATCCTTCTTAAGACTATTATTATGTAGTAAATGATCAACACATGGGGTTTTGAGATCTCACGCAAATTTAAATAATGATTCCATTTTCACCATTGATCTACATTGGTCTTCACATATTAATAATATAGGGTTTTAAATGAAAATCTATTACATAATGGTCTCCACAAGTGATCATAAGCTCCCACACTAGATACATGGTTTATATATGAAGGTACAAAGAACCCATAAACCATGATTTCCTCACTACAAGTGGATAGGAGTGCCCTAGGTTGGATAAGAGTGTAATCCCTATAGTTTTCACTTCCTAGATATGTTGTCTAGGCCTAGATTCCATCTAGACTCATGATTTTAGCCACCTGATGCAAAAAGAGGGCAAAACTTTCAAAGGCCATAAATTTTGATATGTAGCTTTGTTTGAGCCCATCTTCACACCAAAATGACTAGTTTGAAATTTAAATGCAGCCATAACCTGACCTTCTATTTATGGGATGTTTTTGATATTTTTTGTAGGCCATATGTGACCATTTAAGGGTCTAAAATTGTATTTTAATTTTATTTTTGAGTTTTTTTTTCAAAATTTATAAATTGCCTATTTTTATAACTAGACTTGAAATTTAGTTGAAATTCATTCGATAGGTTAATTTTTAGAGTTTAGTTTGCTCTTATAAATTTTTAGAGATACATGCACTTGCATCTAAAACTTAATAAAAATAGTAGATATTAAAAATGGCAGGTTGAGTTTTATTTATTTTTAGATTTATGAATTTTGCATGTCAACTCCAATTTTGAGTTGAGGCTTATTTATGAATGGTTTGTAATTATTTGAATCATTCAATACAAATCAATATAGGTTATTATTATAGAACATTTTACTATTGGTAATTGATTTTTATTGATATTATTTATGTTCATTATCACCATACCCCTCTACACAACACGTTTCATACCCTGATTCCTCCCACAAGCATAATTTCTATCCAAGTCTTTATTTTATCCTTGCACTTTAATAATTTTAATAAGTTTCCAAAATATAGTAGTTCTAAATCAATGAATGTTATAATTTTTATATTATTATCTTGATTTTGTGTAGTAGTGTTTTCATTTAGGGTTTTCACACAAATCCCAAATTTGATAAAACATATTGGTGAACCTATATTTTTCTAAACATGGAAATCCCCAGTTTTCCCTAGGGTTTCCTTATAAAATGTTATCACCCTAGATTTTCAAATTAAATTATTATTTTATTATCATTTTGGAGTGTTTTATATAATTATTATGCATTTATTTTATTATTAACATTTTATTATTTGTATAATTTAATATGGTTAACAAAGAATCTCATCCTAACCGTCAATTTTGTGATAGCTACATTCCCTATAACCAAGTCCATGATATGAATATCCCAAGAGGTAAGGTGGGAAATTATATATTTTTAAATGAATTTAACCAACCTATCCTTTTTGAAATCCCTCTACCTCACACATCTCTTCTTCATGTTGAATGTATGCATGTTTAATTTGAAGCACCTAGGGCTTGTTCTTGTGAGGTTCTAAA